>JAMKCH010014698.1:0-25202 GCA_023653785.1 Ophioderma brevispina
TATTTTGTTTTAATATTTGTATTTGTTTAACATTTCAATATTCCCTAAAGACAGTAAGATTATACAGTTTTAGCTGGTTTTACCGTTCTGTGTGAACCTGCCCAATTCCCCCAATACCAGGTGTATAACAGGGTAAACAGTTACCATCATCGAATTTCATTAGACAACCCGATGGGGGGAAACAGTTTAGCCATCGACAACCCGGCCCTGGACAGGCAGTACTGGTTACCAGGATACCAGTAGCAGGCCCTCAGAAAACCGTACCGGACGTAGACCTGACTTTGATTGTTATAAATAGGGTGGGTCTTTTCATTGCTAACTTATAGAGAATAGCCATTAGCACAACAATGCATTGAGCGGGGTTGCGATTGCTTGCATTTGTTAGATTTATGGTAGAAAATTCTCACTTTTCTTTGAAACAAGTCAGTGAGACCAGATCATGGAAATTTCCATTTTAATGCTGTCTATGCTATGATTAAACTTAAATACATAAGTAAAGGGGCATATCATGATTCACAGCCTTGTTCCCACGAAACTTCAATGCAAGAGTTGAGATGTCTGTATCACCGGGACTGCGGCCGTATGATGAAAATTCTAAAACCTCTAATTATTTTTGCATAGGTGGTTGAGGTTGTGCTGTTGAAGACTGCACAGATAAATGCGAGTGTTTGGAAGGAGGGCGCTTTAGATGTGAAGAGTCTCGTTGTGTGATTCTCCTTCTAACGGCCCATTGCTGGATTTGGGGCATGGGATTGTGTTTGTGATGATGGCTACTACCACAAGGAGATGCCTGTGTTGGTGAGCTTCAGAATAGTTTGTTCTTTTGTGTTTTTTGTGATGTTGTGATTGGGTGGCAGGCATGCGATGAACCAGGAGGTCACTCCATCTTGGAAAGCCACACGGTATTGTAAGGCTGTTAAGACCCAGGCTTTTCAGCATCGTTGTCACCAAAAGACCCCATATTTTTTTTTTAATTTCAACCAAAGACCCCAGATTTTACAAAATTTTACTACTGTCACCCAAAAGACCCTATCTTTGGGGAGACAATTTGACACCGGAAACCTTCATTTTTTAGAAAATTTTGCAAAATCTTCACCCAAAACCCATTTTTCGAAAAAATTGCCAATTTGTCATTGCTAAAATCCCCTCTTTTGGCTTTTTGCTGTGTCTCGCCCAAAGACCCCATATTTTTTTCAGCTCTGTCACGAATGCCACAGGGTGTAGCAGCGCGGAGCCTTACACCCATATACATTTCTGTGTGATTTGCTCCCCCCCCCAGATTTGAAACGGGGACTTTTTGCCCCAGGGAGGCAAGCACCTTACCAAGACCAAAAAGAGCTATGAAGAAGTGTCAAGAAATGTGATAGAAATCGACAGTAAAGATAACCATCGTACTGACTTAGTATAGTCATACTACCTATTGACATGAAATATGGGGAGAATTCTGGGTGGACTTTACTTGGGGGGGCTCACCCAAAACAAAAAATCCACTCTGTCTATATTATTTACTTCAGTGGCTGCAGTTTGTCCATCGATGGCATGGTGTACATAAAATGAACTTTGATTCAATGATAGAATATTTTGCCCACCTCATCACCGCCTTTCCTCCCATCGCCTACGCCCACCATTAAGTCATCTCAGCTCATTATTCACTTCTGGCCTACCCCCCGTTCTCTTCCCCACTCCTTCCCACTTTTCTCCCCCCCACCAAAACCTTCCTCTACATTCCCCCCTCCCGACTAATCCTCCCACCGCCCTCTTTCCCACTTCCCCCCCTTACACCCTACCCTCTCATATGGGGTTTTTTTTTCCTATTTCTGGTTCTCTCCCCTACCTCCCCCTTATTTATATAAAAGAACCATTTTATCGGAAAAAGAAAAAAACATGGCCCATAGCAGAAATATTTTGCAACAGAATAATAATTTCCCATATTGAAAGCTTGTTGTCCTTTAGAAAAAATATTTGCCCTATAGAAAAAAAATTGCCATATAGACTGATATTTTGTACTGAAAAAAACATGGGTTCAGTGTACTGGGAGAAATTAAATATACTGAAGGAATTTGAAACTGGTAAATATAAAACCTGTTATCAGCTACTGAATTAATATAAAAATATTCTGTCACTTTAAATTGACGTTTTTCTTTATATTTTAATTTAACTACAATTTAGCAACCACTTGAACCTATACAAGTACTACATGGTAAGAGGGGAAATAGGGCACAAATTTTCCGGAGGTACGGCTTGGTTCACCCTGAACCAACAGCAGCGAGAAGTCAGCCCCCATTATCCTTTGCGCGCAAACCATATTATCGACTGGTGAAGTCCGTGTTGACCCAATTTCTTAGTTTGTCACCGTGGAGGTAACTTAGAGTCAAGTGTACACAACCTAGCCTACGCTAAAGCTACAGAGTACAGTGTCATGAACAGTACGTCACAAATTAATGTTAAGTACTGCACCTGAATTTGAAATTATCCAGACCCTTTTTATTCAAGTCCAAAGAAAACAAACATAAAATAAATATGCCAAGACACGATTGTACAAATCATACATCCATCCTAGATTCAGATCACCTCCCTTCCCCTGTTACCGTCCATTCTCATGCAGTTTTTTTTCTCGAGTTAACTAACAAATGTGCCAACAAATAGTTTACAAATAAGTAACAATGCTGATAGATTCACTGAAACTTATAATTACTAGAAATTTATCTTTAGAGGTAGGGATCATGTGTCGAAACGATACGAAAGTACCTTCGAATTGTCACACAAAGCTGATACCAGCTTGTGACGTTAAGGGGTTTTGGGGGGGGGGGGCCCCCTGTCAGTCGTCTCGTATTAACGCGCCGCTGTTTCTAATCAATGCCGCTATCGGACGTTGCACCCAATTCCTATTCGCTCATCATACGTTTATAATGCCCTACATTGGGTAACATGGGTTTGGCTGGTTTCAGAATTTCTCAAGATGATTACTAAATTGAAAGATACTCTTTAAAAATTTGGCGCATAGCATCGAGAACCATTTCTTGATCGTTCAGAAACTATCCTTAAATTGAGGCCGCTAGACTTAAGCGCAGCTCTTCGCTAATCTACAAGGAACGTTTGTGTGCAAGTATGATACGTGTATTGCTTGAGAGGTTCCCCGGCGTCACGGACAAACGAACTGGTAGGCGAAAAGGTACTTGGGAAGGTTTCTGAGCCGCTGTTCCCTGAACCTAAAGGGTATACGCCCCATCAAGTACCAAGGGAAAATAGCGTGCCCTATTTCCCAAATATCACCATTTATATTAAACAAATACTAATGTGGTTGTGAAGGGGAAATAGTGCAATCTATTTTCCCAGAGGTACTGGCTACAGGCCTCCCACCCCTCAACCGAAGGGTGAGGGTGGTAGGCCTGTAGCCGGTACCGAGGGAACATAGTTGCCCTATTTCCCCGACATAGCATGTAGTATTTGTTTTATACACCTTATAAATATTTATGAGATAATGGCATACGATTGTAACATATGCCTGTGACTGTAACTTGACGCCTTTTAAAAAATCGCCATCCGTTTAAGAACCTGCATACATGAAAATCGCCCAAACATGCCAACAACTCATCCAAGTCGGACACAATTTGCCCACTTCAGCTTCTGCAAGAGAACTTACCTTTTCCGTACACTAGTCTGAAAAACTGTCAACAGCCTTCCGGCGACACATCGGTGTTTGATGATTTATTGTATTAACGCAGCATTGTTGTCGTCTGTCAAAGACGCTGACCGACTACGGCGGCCGCGCCATTTTGTGTTGTTGTGTTAAAACGGAGTAAGGTCCTTCTATTTAGGAGAACCATAATAACCACAATGCGTGACAAATGCTCACATATGATAACTTTTGCCTCTGGGTACGAGATATAGGGAAAGTAGTAAAAAATCCCGCATGGGAAATAGCCCTAAATCACTGATAGCTCAATTTACGATCCCTGTGTCCGGGGCAATTGACCAATGAAATGAAAGGACTTATGCCTATTATCTCATTAATATTGATAGGTGTACATAATTGTTTTTATTACATATCACTGTGACTCTCAGGAAAAGTTCCTAATCATCCCAATGAAAACGGCTGATTAATTCCTGAAATTCATTGAGGTGTAAGTAAAATGTGATAGTTTTTATACATTGTACATATTTCCAATTATGAAAAATAGGCCCTACAACTTTCAGGTGCATCTGTGATATTTCCCAACATGCACTTTGACATAAAAATCCTTTCAGAGGAAAGAAAACCAAAATGTTGATTCAAATAATATTGGGCTAAACAGGTAGCAGCATTTTGATATAGATGTAGCTTTTAGCTGGAAAAATACAAAGTTTTATGTTATTCATGGGGCATTCTCGGTAGTAATGTAATCAATACATGATTGCACATAGGAAGATGTACTTGGTTATAGCAGCGTTGTAACCCCATGCCATGCAGCGTTTGTAATCCCAGGATTGGATTAGAAGTAAAATAAGGAGAACATTATGAATGATCTTATACTCTAATGGGATGTGCTTGCCCATTTATTAATTATGCCAATAGAGACCCATGTGACAAACCCCATCCAGGTAATAATGGTGGAAACCTGTCGGTGATGCCAATGGGAACACTTACTTGTGTGTCTGCGTGGTGGACTGGCCAACAAACTGTGACAAGGTAAGAATCAAATTTTGAAGACTTCTTTCTTTCTTTCTTGGTAAGGGTAAGATCAGATAAATGTTGTGGTCCTGGAGATGACTTTCTATAACTGCCTAAAGTACATTAATTATAATGACCTATTCTATAGGATTAGTGTAGGGCCACCACTGCCAATTATCATGTGTATGACAGTGTAATAGGGTCATCAACAACCAATGTTGCTAGCACAAATTGGTGGTGCAGACACATACCTGAGACAAGGGCAAAAGGCATCACTTTACCTTTACCATGAGTGTACATATGGGACAAAGGGTCAAGGTACTCCAGAGATCAAGTTGGATGCAGATCTAAGTGTGACCATGCTGTGACTTCACATGATTTGCTTTTCCCCTGTTGACTCTGCCGTCTATCTAATCGACTTCTGTCCACATGTTATGGTATTACTGCGTTATAGCTGGTGTGCCTGAGCACCTTACGGTGCCAGCGAGAGATTTGTGGCACCCAAAATTTGTCATATAGTAATTGGCATATAGGTTAGACACGCATAGATTCTTACCTTGTAATTGGGGCTACAGAAGTGTTTAAGAATGAGAAAAGGGGATTGATTTGCTTATATTCCAATGTAAAACATAGGATGAATTTTGAATTTGTGCTATACGAAATTAGACATTTCGCAATTGTATGTACCAAAGACATTTCTCAGCTTAATCTTTAAGATGAGGAAATTTTTTATTGAAATCTTTACACCAGTGCATAAAAATCAGAATTGTTATACAATTTTGGAGGGACGGACACTGTATTTGAATCTCTCGTTGCACCTTTAAGGCAGCCGCACAAGTGCCTGGAGTACCATGTGGGCTAACTTGTACTTTGTACCTTGTGTAAGATTTAACGTAGACCTCTGAAGTATAAAACAGGGCTGACAGGTGGGAAATGGATCGAGCTGTCTCAAGTTATAAAAAAATCCAATTTATTTATCAGAAATTCAACTTTGAGAGCATTTGCTGAGCTTGAAAAGGTGCCAAATTGTGCCTTGGAGGGACACAAGGAGTGTTTTGGAGCTGGGTATAAAGTTTCTAAATTTGCACTTGACTGCTTGTAGAACACCTACCGATGAAATTTTGAAGGTTTATTGCGATGAAAACAAGACAAAAAAGAAACCCACCCCCCCTAAACTAAGTTTTGAACTGTCCTAATCGGTCTTATAGAGAGGAATGCATGCGATTTTTGTCAGCAGGACAGAAAATTATATATAATCTTGCTATTACATAAAGATGCGCGATTTCAACTTATTCACTTCATCTTGAAATAAAATTGGGGACGCCTTTTCTGAATGTCCGCCTGTCCTCTTTAAAAACGTGTTGCGTCATCAAGTCTAGAGCATTGTTCTTTCAGTTTTTGCTGATGTGCAATAATGTGTGTCCTGGTCCTTGACGATTACAAGCTGTGTACTGAATTTCAATCCATACTTAAGTTTTTAAACTTGATCTCATGCCATTCTCTAGCTAAGTTATAGTCTTGACTTAGCTCTAAATATTTTTCAAAAGGTATGTTTTATTACTTCGTACCAATAGAGGCTATCCCCTTCACTTACTTCACCCATGTGTGCCCTCTAACAAATTGACATGTGATCTTGAACTACTTATTAACTGTTCAATAGGGGGGGGGGGGGGGGGGGGGGGGGGAAGTGATGGCTACATTTGGTGGCTTATTTGAAAACATTTATCATACCATGTGATGTTGTTCTTATTGAAAGACCTTATCCCCGGGGCACTACCTGCCTATCTATCGCCACTTAAGCACCTATTTTTGGGATTGGTTACTTGGACATTATCAGGGCTACTGTAAGAATGGTGTAGGTTTTCAGAGATATAGAAGCATTTTTTTGATTGGTTACTCAGAGGGCTAGCTCATTTCAATATCCTTATGAGCCAATCACATACTATACCATAGGTATAGTGCCCAGGGGGTTACACTATGCCGTGGTCATAGTTAGGATTGCAACTTACGTGTAACTGCAAGGCCCTCTACTGGTGGCCATACTGTAATGTAATCTACAATAATTGTTTATTTTTCGAGGTTGCCCTACTGTACTGACATATGGAGAAAACCCTCCAATAACCAACCACATTTGATGTTGTGAAGTTGACTACAGGATTGACGGCCACATGTTCCTTTTCTTTTCAGACAACCTGTTTGAGCATAATACTGCGGCATGTACAAAACAAGGCCTGAAATACTTCAGGGTCGTTCAAGACAACGATAAAGATGCAAGAATACGAGCATCTCTCATATTTTTAAATCCTGAGCATAATCTGTGTGAGAAGATCTAAATGTTGCAATGTCCCATCCAATATGGTTGGCCTCTCTCCATTATTAGGAAAAAAAATTTGTTTGTTTCCAGTAGTCCATGCGCATTTAGATTTTAGAGCCATTTTAACCGCATTCAGGTTTCTTTTGTGGGCTGCCAGTACAGCTGGATAACCACTTAGCCATCTGTTGTGCGTGTGATGGTGGTGTGGCACTTCTAAAATGTTAATTTTTTTTTTAATTGTTTTTCATTGGAACCAAACTTAGTCATAGGTGCCCACATGGATCCCTCCATATGATTGATGAGGTCAAGGTCATGTGCCAGGTCAAAGGTCATGGAGGTCCAAGTGGAAAAAAAATTGGCTCTAAAAATTGTAAATGACCTCATTGGAAAAGTTGGAAGTTCAATTGGAACCAAAACTTGTATCATAGATGTACCATGGGATCCACCCCATATGTTCATGAGGTAAAGGTTTCATTATGCCCAAGGTCAAAGGTCATGAGCGGCCCACAGCTTATTATTCTTTAAAATATAGTGAGCATGAAAGCCGAGAACGGCTAAATTCTAGTTATTTGATGAACTGAGAGAAAATTGATTATTTTTAGACAAAAAGACCTCAGGGACAGAACATTTCATTTTTAAACAAAATGTTAAGGGATCCCAAATGGATATTTTTTATATAAAATGACATTGGAATTTGGTGTATGTCCCCATTGACAAAAATTGTGTCCATAGACGACAATACAGAAGCTCATTGGAAATCCATAAAATGCTGTTGTTATTGTGATGGTTTGTAGAATTTGCCATTTATTTTCCACAGGAATTATGCCTTCCTGATGAAGGAGATATTCTTGTTAACAAGGTGGAAGTTGACCACCTGCCAGTTGAATTATCAGATAACAATGGGAATCCATTGCTACCATGAGTATGCTGTAGACTGGATATGTGGGTAAGAACAAGATGGCACAATTGGATAACATCCCTGTGGACCAGTAAATGAATGGTTACTACTGTACAGTTAAAGACTATACTCTTAGGCATAATTCTGTTACGTTCTGCACACACGTGTCTCTCACTGTGTGCACACATCTTCATGTACTCAGATGGCACAAACTGTTTAATTTGATGCATGCATCAAGTGTACTTTTGCCAATATAAAAAGAAATCATGCACATTAAGGGGAGCGACCGTCAACTTTTTGTTTGGGAGGTGTGTGCAGCACAAAGTGTGCAAACTTGGGCCTTAGAACTGGGTCTTTGAAAATAAAGTTTTGAAGAAGAGTCTCCATTGTCCCAAAGGAAGGGTTTGAGAACTAAAGTATACTCAAGCAGTATGTTTAAGAGTTGGATCAAATCAGATCAAATCACTGGTAAATGTTTCAGGGTCGTCACAAAACCGATTTTGGTACTGCAAGTGTATGGATGATAAGGTACAAGTAGATGTGGCTCTACCTAGGACTTCCAATAGCACTTTGTGTGACTCCTGCGGTGATTGGATGGGTTGGAAACAGACGGTGAAGCCGTTGACGACTTCTTTGATGCCGACCTGAACCTGGTAAGCAGAAGGAAATGTGTAAGCCCTTCCCAACACGACCACTCATTAATCGAGAGTGTTGTACAAAAAATCGCTTACCTAGATTTACCCCCCATCCCCCCCCCTCCGACGGCCATTTAAGAAAGAAAATAAGACTGGTATTTACAACTGATTTTTTTTAGTATGATGAATTGAAATTCTCAATGACTTTCGTACATATAAAACAAGCTTAATGTGTTGCATGGGTCACTGTAATCAAGTAAGGTCTGCCCTTGTTGGAAGTCAAAGACTATTTTAAAATCAGAAGGTCTGTCTAGTTTTGCCATTTTCATCAGTCACCTATCAAATTTTACAACTTGCCCAAAAATTGGAAGAATTTCAAGGCAGCTTTTAACGTTCTATCATGTCATTTAAGGCTGAAATTTTTATAGGCCTTTCATATGGTTAGTATTTGTCACACAAAAGTGGAATCAAATCAAATTGCCGCGGTAAATCAAAGTGTGGTGCACTTTGAAGCTGAACTCTATTCCGGTTCAACTTCTAGACAAATTAATACAATATATACGTGTCATGCTAGCACAGTATGGGTAGGAATTAGATGAAGTTTGACAAAAAACTCCTTAACGTTACAGCACAAGATAAGCTTCCTTTTATGTGTTAAAAGAATACAGAAGTTTTATTTGTTTTCCGTATGGTAAAAACTTCTTGGTGCATTAATTGTAACACCACTTTGGCTTAGTTCATAATAAATTTTCTAACTCTTAAAGCAGGCAGTTTTGGGTACTCAACCTTTCAGTCGTTCGATGTGATCGGAAGACCTTATGGCAGCATGAATTCATGGGTGTGTCCATGTGTGTGTCCGTGCGTCTGTGTGGTGTGTGTGCATCAACTTGGTGGTTAAAATGTGTTTTAGTAGCTTTTAAGTGGTGATGGAACTATCCAGTTCATACTTGTATTCTTAATAATGAAACAAGGGGTCTTATTTGGGGTCGAGAGAGAGCACAAAGGTCGTTCAGGGGTCACTTAGGTCATATCTTGTGCATATGGTGTACACTTTTGGTTAAATGTTATCTATCTTTTTAGTGCATGATAGATTATGTTCAATGAAAATGTGACAAGGGGTACATTATGTGGAGTAACAGATGAAGGAGGTTCAAGGTCATTCACGGGTCACTTAGATGTTTGATTGTTGAAAGCAAAAACAATAATCCTTTTCCATGCACCAGTAGATGGAGGATGGATTTTTCAACTAGCGTAGACCGATCCACACTGCTTCTTACTCGGCCCGATCTCCGATCATGTTGAGGTTTGATCGGCCGATTACGATTCAGATACCGATTCTCTGGCGATGTCAGTAACCCATGAATGTGCAACAGTGTATTCTGTTACACTGTAAAATTTGCCCTCTCTGAAATTTGATGTACCTTTCTTTAAGTTACTTGCGCTATAATGATCACATTACATCTACTCTTGAATGCTACCAGTTTTTACACAGAAACGTGGAAAAAACTATATTTCCAGATTTTTTGAGGCTTCATGATACCCTCCCTATCGCATCATCCTGTCAGTCGGGGGGTCCGCCGACAGCGATTAACGCAGCCGGGCAGCCATATTTGGTTAGGTGATTTCAGGGTTCGCGCAATGCATGATGGTTGGAAATTTCGGAATTCTTGAAATATCAGAATATTTCAATCAATTGGATAAAAGTACATGATCATCACATACCCCTTTATAATTTTACGAAAAAACTATGATATGTTGTGAGGACTTGTGTTTGAAAAAGTTATGTCCAAATTTTTCAACAAACTTGCATTAAATTTTAATAAAATGAAAAGGATACCTCAGCCCTCAGCCATCAGGAACTTTGTTTTCATCTCATCAAGAATTTATGGGAAATTTCCCTGGTATTGTTGACCTGTGTGAAGTCATTTCAACTTAAACATTGCGAATCAAAACACACATGATTCTTCATATTTTTAGTTATCCCAATTGTGATGTTTTTTCTGATCAATGACTCTGTTTGGTTCTAATGTTATTTGATCAATCAATCTAAAAAAAAAAACATATAGGCCCGTAAGGTCTGCATTTGGCAGATAAGGTGAGTTTGAAATGAGGTTTTGCTGTTTTTTTTGTAGCTTGTAGAACTGTTGGGATCGTTCATAAGATCAATCGGGGGGAAATTTTTGCCGATTCCGATTCAGATCCGAAAAGCTTAAAATCGGCCCGGTTCAGAACCTTCCGATGTGATCGATTCTACACTATTTTCAACACCTACCAAAATGATATCCCATAATTACCACAGGGACACAGCAGAAATTCACCAGTGCTTGCTCTATAACCCCAGTGAATGTCAACCAGGGGATGGACGCAGAACAACAGCGGATGAACAAGGATCGCCAGAGAATCAACAAATCTGCCAGTGCACTGCAACCGCTGCATTGCCCGACACCTGCCAAACCAACTATGTTCGTTGGATAAGAGCCGATTATTATTGTAAAGTTGCGGACAGATTTTTAGGGGAGTGTATCAGGTACATGGTGTGCCAGGAATACTTCACCATTGGCCGGCATACAACTATGGACATTTGGAGTTATAGTTAGTTATATTTAGTTGAGTTAGTTAGTTTTAGTTAGATTAGTTTAGTTAGTTAGTTAGTTTAGTTCTTAGTTAGTTATGTTATTTTATTTAGTTCGTTGTTCGTTGTTATGAGTTCATTTCGTTTTAGTCAGTTAGGTCATATAATAAGCAATGAGATTTCGTAGTTTTTTGTCATGCACTACGAGAAAGTCAAAGCATGGTTTTCTATGGGGAACAATTACGATAGCAGAAGTTCAAACAAGGTTGCGGTTTCTTTGCACCTGTTGTCCAATAAACCTTCCAACTTTCTCGGTAGGTGGTCCATACAAACCGACAGAATTTGAGAGAAATACCATATCCTAAAAAACTCCTCCTGTCACTTTATACACTCACGCACCAGTATCATGGGAAACAAACTTGAGGGTTTGGTTGATAGAAATCCGATGGGGGTTGACGGTTTAACCGCTGACAACCCACCTGGGGGCAGTTAGTTAGTACTGGGTTACCAGGATACCAGTAGAAGCCCCTCAAAGAAAACCTGACCTGATAAATTCCCCTATGAAAGCCCTTCAGTACTTTGTAAGAAATAACAGCTTTATAATTATGTAAAATTTACAAAAGTCTCATTTGTTTACCTAAATATTTGGTATTTTTTGTTACGTCATATTTTCACATAGGCCCATTCCAGCATTGCCATAGTGCGGTTGATGTAGAGAATACCATTCCGACGCATCAGTGAGATCTGTAAAATGATAACCCGCCTGCGTAATATATCCTTGTATGCAATCTGTATGTCAGCATTGGGTGTCAGCATTGGACTGTGGCAGAACTAGGAGCTTCTGTTGTAAGTAAAGGTTGCAGGAAATGGCTCTCAAATATAGAGGCCTATGGTTTCCTGAAATCTTATGTAGTACACTGTCGGCCTGCTAAGCGGCAACTTCAAAACATCAAAATCATAAACATGAGGCATAAAACATTTGTTTTTTTGACTGTAACAAACCCAACCGATACCCTAAAAACCCTGCCACTCAAATTTTGTTTATGCAATTGGCCATAATTAATCGCAAGTGCGATAGCCGTGTAACCACGTAGCTACTCCCACGACGGTACAGACACGCTGTGCATACACTATCCCCTATGCGGCACTATATACAACAGATCCCTGGCCGTCTAGAGTACTTCTAGTGGTAGGTAATCCGGTCTACTCGTGGTAGCTGCGAGGTAACTATCATTAAAAAAATTGGCCGTTTACTCTCATGCTAAACAAACTGCAACAAATCTATCCAACATGTCCGGCCAGTAGTTTGTGTGGTTTTAAAACCGATCAACACCGGTATTGATGTTTTTTTTTGAAAAAAAATCTGCTGTAATTGCAGCTTACTTTTAGTGACCAATGCTGTGTCTTTCATATCTACCAATTTATAACAGGTGCATGCCATGATTGCATAGGATTCATTCAACCAACCAGTTACTCCCCCACAGAACTAGAGAGGAGGAAGAAGATAACATTGCTCACAAAGCTTTATCCTCATACTCATCATCATTGGGTAACACCCAGAGGGTGTTTGAAAACACTCCCATGATGCATAGCAACTGTGCCTATACTGAACTGTACAAACACATGTCAGTACTTAAGGGATGAAAGTGTTCCAAAAGTTTTACGAACCACAGACATTTCCAATCAAGCAAAACTTCCCTAATTACTAACGCTTTGTGGGCTAAATGAGCATTAAAGTCCGGGTTTTTATGTGTTAAGAATGGCATGTTTTTAATCACCTGACCCTATTGAGGTGAACTTTCCCAAACCTGTTGCATGTGGGATTGACCAATACACCCTCTGGTACCACCATATTTGTAAATTAATGCATTTATGAAACACCAAGGACCATTTCTCAAAGATATTCAAGCAAGTGTTTTGTGGCTAAAACTAGTACAGTGATCGGAGGAATTATTCAAATTTGAAATGGCATGATTTCAAATCCTACCGATTTCACTACCACTATTAACATATTTTTCTGATTATTCATCAATTCCAAACATTATTTAGTTTAAACTTGCTAAATGACTTGAACATAATTACATTGTGATCGGTTTGTTTCGCCTGATAAAGTATGCAGAGAAGATCTGTAATACAGTCATGCACCTCATCCGTGTCCCCCAGCTACATGTAACTGACCCAGACGCACTTTCCCAATGCACTCTACCCTGCATAAGGTGTGTGTGTGAAAAGGATGAGCTTGGAGCGGGACAAGTGTGTCCAACCACAAGACTGTGGTTGCACATATCGTTGCGCTATCTGACCGTAGTCTTTAAAGCCACTAGCAGTGTTTTAGAAAAAAAATACGATACAAATATTACTGTCCATAGAAACATAGTCAAAATTATTGACCCGAGGTGATCTCAAGGCTGTACTAAATAGTACAGTCCTCGAATCACCGAGGGTCAATAGACTTGACTATGGCCCGAATAAGGGCAGTTAATGTTTGTTTTAAATATCTTCAGAGATAGATCCTGTTGCGTGCTGCAGTAACAAGACTACAACTAGGGCAGAAATTACTATCCGGTTTAAAAGTTACTAACCGGTCCAAAAAATTACTAACCGGGCAAAAGTTACTTTACTGGCAGAAAGGTACTATACACGTTTTATGGCGAAAATGTGAAACATATACCAGTCCTGTGACTTTCATTAAACCAATCAATGACAGGGATCTATCTATGAGGTATATAATCTATATTTACCACTGTGGATTGTGAGAGATCTGGATGATTTTACTAATTTGCGGAATTTATGACATCTTATGATATCAGACTAGGTATTGTACTTATTTTGGTATCAACAGAAAGAAAAGGACCACAGCTATCACACTTGGATCAATCATAGAGCAGTGGGGGTGCTTAAATGAATTCCAAGAGGATAGGGAACCACCGCTCCCTAGAAAATGTATTGCAAAAAGCTTGGTGGAGAAATATGAGTTCAGCTTGCATATATACTGGTTCATATTACTTTGACACATTGTTATGTACGCCTGTTTTCCTGCCAAAGTACGCAATATAGGTGCTGCGCATTTACCTAAATCGAGCCCCGATCCCTAATAAACGTCGGCGCACACACTGACGTATTTGCAAAATTCGCATTTCAAGAAAAAACAGGTTTGAAGATTTGGCCATTTTAATTTTCTCCATACTGTTAATTACACCTTGTATTCAATTAAAACCTAGTGGAAATCGGCAAAATAAGTTAAATTCCAAAGATAATTAACTAATCAAGTTTCAATTTATTTAGATATGCGAAAAAAAAAAATGATCTTTTAAATAAAATAGGTCACTATGTGTGAAAAACCAACCAAAATAGCAATTTAAACGTGTGTAAATAACAAATACGTGCGAAAATACGCGTTTGTGAGTGTTTTTGTGCAAATACGCACTATATGAAAACAACGAAATAGCCAAACCCTACCGCGAACTGAAAAAATACGTCGCACAAATCGTCTGTATGTGACGCGACGAAACTTCAAAAAAAGTAGATAGACACATCGACCTGCGCAGAATAGATTTCGACAAATACGTCATTGTGATGCGGACAATAACGTTTTGCAAAAACTTCATAATTAGTTAATATTTACTAATTAGGCACTTGAGTTTTGAATTTGGTTCATTTGTAAAAGTCAGACAAAAACGTATATGCTAAAAAATTTCTCCAAAATGTCGAATACGGCACTATGTGACCGGTCGCGACATATAATTATGATCCATTTGAACTTGCAGCCCTGTCGAGTACCTCCTCAATGAGGATTGCACTCGTAATGCACCTGTCCTGGAGGATGGTGTCCACCCAGGTTACGTGTGAAGTATTTTCCTGTCACCAGCCGTATGAGTCTGTGAAAGGGGATTTAGTCCACGGTCTTAACAATGTCAAGTTGCACCGCAAGGCTACAAATTTTTTGGAGATGGTAGAGGAATGTGTATGTAAGTATAGACCCACGCCGAACCATGTGGCTCACTGGTTAGCATATGTAGCTTTTTTGATCTAAAGGTTCACTTCCCACAAGGCCAGTTACTGAGATTTAATCGGTTCTTAATTCGGATTTATCTGTGTAGGAGCATTGAATAGAATTAGATTTTTTTCCCCATGTTTCGGTTGGACTTAACCGCAACTTAACCAGATAATACCCTGTCCTTTGAGGTGACGCTAAGTTGTGGGTTGCGTGTACAGAGAGTCATAGACCTGTAGCATTGCTTTTCACAGGCAGTTTAAAAAAAAAAAAGAGTAGGGTGATACCCTGGCTGTCCCAGTTGTCCCCCTATTGAAATAGCTTCCTGAAGTTTCTGTGAGTTATCAGGAAATTTGTTGAAAAATCAATTGATCAAATATTATAGTAGACCTACTTATAGTAAAAAGGTTTTCTTTCTAGCTTTTATTACACTCACAACACATTCTTCCAACAACTTTTGACTTTAAACTACTCCTATTTCAGCATGAGTTCTGTATTATAATGCCAGTCATGTGGACTTTCTTTTGACACCAATTCTTGTTTATATTTCCTTTGACAGTAAAACCCCTGTCTTTGTTGAACCTTCTCCTTGTGAAAATGGGCAGTGTGTTCCACTGGGTGAGAACGACCATGATGCAGATGTTACAGAGGATGGGATGGAGACAACTGGTGACACAAGTAAGCCATTCATTGTTATGTACTAGGTCTATCATCTGATAAGGGAACTAGCTTTTGGACTTTACTAGAGAAAAGATAAAAACGAAGGGATGCAAGATGATAAGGGAGGAAAGGGGGGTAGGTCAGGTATCTGTCCTGTCTTTCCCGTCGCTACTCTCGCCACACACCATTTCTCAAGGTCCCCTCCTTGTCTATAACTCATTCAGAGAGATACTACCACCCTACTCAACGACCTTAACGTAACAGGTGTTTAGAAGAAACAGGTCAGAGGCGATGGAGAGGATTAGGGATTGTGGTCGAGGGGAAGCGAGTGTTTGGGGCGAGTAGGGGGGGATATTGTGGGAAAAAGAAGGTTTTAGAGTAAAAAATGGCGAGGAGAGTGAATTGGGGGATGTAGGGATTTACAGAGGAGGATAAAAGGTGGAGTTACCGAGAAATTGTGATGAGGTATGAAGGGGTGCGGGAGTGGGGGGGTTGAAGGGGGAGGGGGGAATTGGGAAACATCAGCTTGTTTTTTTTTTAGGGTGGGGATTTTTCAATGCCCTTTTTTAAGTGTGTGATTTATTTGCAACCATGGGCTTGTACGGTGTGTCCAATCATTTGGTATACACTCTGGGTTAAAATGACGATCAGTTCATATTGGTTGGTAATGCGGATGATGTTCCAGCCCATCCTGATGGATTTTCTCACCTGTTACAAGCACACTATTGAGAATATTGAAGGAAAAAGGTGCATTCATGTTAGTACTAACCCTGGTTAAACCCAGGCTAAAGTTAGACTCCCTTTCAGATACCAAGTCTAGTACAAGGACGGAATCTATCACACTTGGAAATGTCCCTGTTGTCTCATTTAAGTTGGATAAGAACGCTTTAAACTCTTTTTTATTTAATTTTTAACAGCAATCGGAGTAAGCAGAAGCATTTTGGAAGATCCACACTACTTACTTAGAGGCTATTCATACAGTTACCAAGGAGGCTGTACATATACCACTACTAGCATTATGTGATCGCTGGACCACCTTGCCATACTTTTCATCTGCAGACCAATGAAAAGTATGTCCGCAAATCCATCAGTGTTCCACTACGGACGCGCTTACTGTTACATTCCTGATTAGGTAGTTTGATCTGTTGACCATGGGGAGGGAGCACTCAGTATATTTGGGTTGTTTACCAGTTTTCAGATATGAATCGAAGAGTATGATTCAGGCAATAAGGTCTCTAGAACTGATTTGGGTTGTCTTCTTGTCAGAAAAGAATAAAAATCAATAAGAGGTAGTGTTGCATGGGGTTATTTTGAGTATCATTTGATAGCTCACCCAGACTCATTCACCTTACTCCTCCTAATTGATGTTTTAAGAAAATTGCAAAATCTTCCTTTAAAATTGCTTCAAATGGTGTTTACATGAAATTGCAACCTTCTCAAATATGCACCTGGTGCACCTGTGCCAATGGCTTGTCCATTGTTGTTAATTTACCAATATTCATGGAACTCTTGTTTTTTTGGGGAGTGTGGCTCATAGTGTACAAATTAGTTTATATTAAGTTACAAATCTAAGTCCCAAAAGTACCTTAATATACACGATAATAATAAACTCTAAACAACATGTTAAAGCGAAATGCCATCATTCGTATGATTTTAATGAGTTGTACTATGGGCTGTCCATAACAAAATCCTCTTAGAGACAGCCCTAGTTCTAATTCTCAAAATTTTACAAAATTTGTATAAATTAATATTCATCTCTTTTTGTTATCCAAAATGGAATAAAATGTAAAACAAAGGGGATAAGTTAGGGGGAAACAACATTTCGCCCAAATAGCGTTCTGAGTGAATAAAACCCATTTCCGCCCATAACGAAGGATATAGGATAGTAAGAATAATAATGAATTTCTTATAACCGCTACCATTCAGTCCAAGTGCATCAGGGGCGCCGCTGACCTCATACATTTTTTTATATGTTTAGGTTAGAGATTTTCAATTGACATGATGAACAAGATTGATGTATTGCTCTTTACCCGTGTGGATATACATGATAATATAGGTATTAGTAAACCATTTGCTTTCCACCTTTACATTGTTTTATTTTACAAGATTATCACTCTGATACAGTACCGAAGTGTTGCTTAACATCAACGGATTGGTATTTGTGCTCCCCATTCGTTCACCGTTTGGTACCGGATACAGCTCCTCAGGGTTTGACATTGTGTACAGTGGGAATTTGTGGGTAAGTTTCAACTACAGCTGTTGTATTCAAGTAACTGGATTGAACCATGTTTGAAAGATTCAGATGTGTTTAAATATGTATCGGGAAGTTTTAACCCGATGTGGATGTAGATTTAGCAGTCCCATAATGGTTCCTATGCCAAAGATCCTATCCACACCCAATTTTCTGTTCAATTACTCCGTGTAATTGCAGTGCCATCTAAGTGTCAGACTTTCAATGAGAAGTTATATTCCCAACTAAAAAAGCTGTATGATCCCTCATTTAAGTCTTTGACAGCTAGACTACAATCTTAGCCAAAAGTGTTGGAACTCTTTTATTGGCCTACTCAAGATTTAACCCTCTCCCCTATTCAATGTTGAACCTGAATGTTGTTCCTGCACCCTACAAGAACCCAACTGATTGGTGGGGAAGGGAGGGGTGCAGGATAGAAAACCCAAGCCAACCTTCCTAACCACAGTTGAGATGATTTCCTATATAATCTCTTTAAGAGAATACGGCAAAAATCGGGGCAAAAAGAGCTCCAACACATTTTGGCTAAGAGGGTGTCGGCAAAGTGAAAAAAAATCATCTAATTTGACATTGTCCTCATTAAATTCTAATATGACAGCTATTGCAACGACAAGTTAAGGTGCACATAAATAAAACATATCGGCTTACTTTCATTGCATTGGAAAATGAAATCAGCGTTCAACTTAGGGAGTGGTCAATATAAATGTACTCGTAGCATACTTGGGCTCAAAGTCGTCCATATAGACAAGAAAAGGTCTGATTTTAATGGGTGTTATTACTAAATTGTAAATATAAATAGTAAAAAGCATAATCAAATAAACTTCCACAAGTTACAGGAGCCAAATGTATACACATGTTACTCGAGTATGAAGCCACAAAAACTTCAAAACAGTCATGAGCGCAACCTCTGCATTTGGTATAATGAATAGGCCCATAGGCATGATTAAGCAGTAGTGGGAGTTCATGTGGATGAGGTAATTCGGTTTATGTAGTTTCTTGGTCTTTTCTATAATTCTTTATCCAAAAGATCACCAAGCTTATTAGGTGCAAACACATGGGTGTTGAACTGACCTTTTCGCATCGAGGGTCAACATGTGATAATTTCTTTTAAGAGTCCATCCAACCTACTTAAAAAGGTCAGTGGTCATTATATTTATATAACAGAAACACCATTTCCGCACCATAAGGACTTGGGAGACCTGAAGTGTTTTAATGTCTGGTTTTCATTGTTTTTTTGAATCGGTTAACATTCCTGAGAGATCTGAGTGGGACTAAGTGAAGAGTCAAAGTCAAATTTCAAACGGGCACATAAATCATAAATTTTAGGAAGTCACCTTCCATCGTGGGAATGCATGTTCCCTGTTGGTCAGTCGTTCTGACATAATTTTTGTTATGACGTCTCGTATATGTCAAAAGGTCAGAACTACCTTTCAAAACCACAAATAAATGAAAGCCTTGTGCACAAGTGATCTAATTTTATAAAGATAACAGATTTTAATGATTTGTAATTGGTTCGAGAATTTGGTACATACAATAAACAACATTACATAAAATTACACAACAATATTTAAGATTATACTTAGATTGGTAAACAAGAATATTGTCCACAAAGAAAGCGTTGCAGTTTCAACGATGAATGTCCTCACAGCGAACACTTCAAATGGGACCAGCATGCAAGTCACGCTTATAAATCCCCAGGTAATATTCCAAGGGAAAATTCTCGTCTGAAGTTAAACTTTGTCCACAGTTCAAGACGGACAAGGTTACATAAGTCCCTAGACGACATAATATTCCACAGTATATCAGTCCAAGATAATCACCCGATGTCATATGTCACAATTGGAATCCTATTTTGATTCCGAGAACTTTCGGCTTCAAACAAGACAGTGAATAATTACAGCAACTTTGCTCAATGAATGAAAAATAATAAATCTGGCACTGTGTGGAGCATTAATCTACCATTATTGTAAGATAAAACTGCTATGACATCTGTAAGCTGATGACAAACTGCTGGCGCGAGGATTCACTTCAAATCTCAAAATACATAATGACTTCACAAAGGTCCCAGTCTAAAAATAGATATTACAACATCTGAATCACATCACTTTCCATCTATAATTTGTGGGGAAATTCCTAGGGGGGAAGTGCAATGTTTTGGATCTCAAAGCATTAAACAAGTTGATCAGTTTCTAAGTTAGCATCTTGGGGAATTCCCCACTTCCCCTATTGTGCAATCTAAAAAGGTGCACTTAGGCAAAAACAAACTAGGGGATCCCCTTTCTTTCCTTATAGTAAAACAAAGTACTTTTCCCCCGTGAGAATTCTTTTCTCAAATAAAATTGAGAAATAATATTTTTAAAGTTAATCAGAAAAATGGAAGGCTATATAACAGTATTGTTTGACGGTATGTCCAAATGTCAACATAAATGAACATGGTTTGCATTCTATATTTTTTTTGCCTTCAATCGCATATTTTGGTGTTTTGAAAGACTGCATCAACATCGAGGAATGGGCATTTCTATAATCTATTATTATATATATATATATATACCTATATATTGGACCTCTTTAATAATGGTGTTTCACGGCAGAATACCCGGCGAGGTTAGGGCCTATGCACGTTTGTTAAGGAGTGAGCAACGCTATCTCTGCGTGATATCGCCAGGCGTTAAAATATCTTGGAAAAAAGGTAGTACACAGGAATTGTCAAATCTCCACTTGCCAGGATCAACCATACCAAGAAAATAAAGGCATCAAGATAAAACCAAATCTTGTGCACTGTTTGAAGTAATGAAGAAATCAGCTCGTCCAAACACTACGCTATGCAGGACTGAGGTAAACAAAATGCGAAAGAGCAAGGGACCATTTTCTGTTTCTGATTTGATGACGAGTATAGGCGTATCATCGACATCTCACCTTCTGTAACAAGAATCTATATGAGATTGGGTTTTTGAGTTTCTTCAAAGGTGTCTTGATACGGAGGACTATGTGAAGCGATCACGATTGCAAGAGAAGATGGAGAAAAAGTATCCGCAAAACTTGGGAAGTGATGGAATTGAATCTACTTGGGAGGCCGGAAACTTTCACTTACAAAACGATATCCATACGAACAAGCACGATTCCCCTGGCAGCAGAACATGGAGGAAGAGATCTCAAGGCTTGTCAAGAGGAGGTACCGGCCAAAGGAAAAAAAGATGAACAGGGGTGTATATGTAAAACTTATTAGTTGCCTTAACCTACGGCAAAGGGGTTATTCTCTGTGAACCATATGGAGCAAATGAATGGCGCTTTTTTGCACTTTTATTGAGAGACATTTCCCAAAAATGTTTGATGACGCCGAAAAAGCTCAACAACATTTATTCAAGATGGTGATGCCTCACAAACGTGCTTTGTTCAGAGCATCTATGGACAGAGTGAAAGCTAATTTGCTTAAGATACCTGCGAAAAGTCCAGACATAAACCCCATTGAAAACATTCCATCTTGTTGCAACAGAGTTGAAAAGACAAGGCAATTGAGAAGGAATCCAGAGGGAAACATAGAGGAATTTCAACCAGGATCATTCAAACCATTTATGACATTCCGATTGAAACAATTAACAAGGGACTATATCATCGATGACCAAGCGTCTACGTCAAAGAATCAGAAAGGGAGGACTGCACCAACACTATAAAAAACTATTTAGGCTTCTTCTCTTCTTGCGTATGAGGCAGCAGTAAAATGTGTAAGGTTGGAGCCAGCTCGCTGTTGATGGTTGGGGTTGGAGAATCTATGTCCACGGTGGACGAAGGTAGGGCACTCAATGAGAATGATACGCAGTCTGTGATGGAGAAAACATTGGAAGGTGGCGATGGGACGCAAGCCCCATCGGTGCATATTGCTATTGAAGCGACCGACTCCTGTGCGAATCCGTTAAGGTGACCATCCTGCGTGGGAGATTGTCAGGTGGTAGTTCTGTCTAGGTGTAATAGAGAGTTGGTCTGGTCTTGGAGTATTAAAGGCAAGGCTGTATTCCATGTCTGTAGGATGTTGATGGGAAATGAGAGTTAAGCGGCGTGTCGGCAAAAGGTCGGCGAGAGCGCAGTCTCTGTCTGCCGAGTGGTGTGATTCTTTGACGGTGTATATGCAGCAGGTGCTCGTTGTCCAAGAGGCTGATTCACTAGTTTGTGCGTGGGGTGTTCTCTCCGAAGTACTGCGTGCAATGCTGAAAGCACTGGTAGGAATTCAGTAGTAGGACGGAGGCAGCCAGTGATGGTTCTCAAGGTCTCGTTGAGACAGTGGTCCAGCTTCTTGTGTGAGAGCTGGTTGCACCATGCTGGGGCGGCAATTCAGCAGTTGCTGTCGACCAGAGCCAGGCAGAGGTGCGTAGGGTCGTTGGGCTGGGACCCCATAAGGATCCAGCAAGTCGGCACAGGAGGTATTCCTCGAAGCACACCTTGGCCGAATACGGACTGGAGATCCTGCCGGTAAGTAAGCTGCCGGTCAAGCTTCACTCCCAAGTAGGTTGGTGTAGGATTGTAGGCAGGCGGCTCCGTTGAGGTTGTTTTGAAGCTGGCGATGAGCCCTTTTGGTGTTGAGGTGGAAGGCAGTAGCGGTGGTCTTGGCTTCGCACAGCTTCAGTCTCCAGGTCTGCGATATGCTGCAAGTAGGGCCATCCATGTCTGTAGTAAGTGTGCATTCTACTTCTGTCCAGTTGCTGTCCGAGTGGAGAGGGCAAGATCGTCGGCGTAGCGTATTGTATAGATGTGATGAGGGTAAATCGCTGCTATATAAGTTGAACAGCATAGGAGCCAGTTGTGGTACTCCGTTCCTCAGACGACGCAGACGCTACTCTGCCCATCACGGTCTTTAGAATAAAGCTACGGTTTTGCAAGCAGTTACATAGGAATTGTACAAGGTGACGATCCGGGATGGTCCGTAGAAGCTTGAGTGTCAGGCCCTGGGGGGGGGGGTGACTGCCACCGTGTCGTATGCTGCGTAAGGTACACAGATGACGCCGCCTTACGGCGCTTTTCAAAGCTTTCCTCAATAACATTGTGAGTTTTTACAATCTGGTGGACAGTGCGCCGGCCATGGCGAAATCCTGCCTGTTCGTCAGGCAAGATGGGGTTAGACAGACGGGCTCCAGCCGGGCCAGGATCCATCCTTCAAGGAGTTTGAAGGAGCAACACAGTAGTGATATTGGGGTTCTTAGGGTTGTCGACAGGCTTGTTTGGTTTGGGCGTGCGATGATAGTAGCTCTCTCCAGATCTTGGTAAGGACTGGTTGGTGAGGCCACATGGGTAGAACCTCTGGAGCCAATCTAGACATCATCGTGGGCCGCATTGCATCAGGCACTCTGCTGGTATGTATCAGGGCCCTGGGCCTTTCCACTCTTTAGTTGGGCTGTAGCAGAGGTAAGCTCATATAGTGAGAAAGGAGTTGAAAGTGACCCGTCAATGCCAGGGGCTCGGCAAAGTTGGTATCTCTTTTTGGACAGAGCGAGTGTGATCCTTATCAATGTCTTGAACGAATTTGCAAGGAGTTGCTCAGCAATTGAGTTGGCATGGCAGTCACTGGACATTCGATGGTTTGGAAATTCTGCGGTGAGGCGGTTTATAGTCTTCCTGGCCTTCCTGCTGGAGTGGGTGAAGTCGGTTCCTTGGACCGTCTCCTCCCGCCTCACGGCGTTTCCTGCCAAGCAGTTTGTCAGATCTGAAGCCGTTAGATGAAGTTCTCCCGGGTTCAGAATTCAGAAAATCATTGTAAAGAGTATCACATTCTCATCCCAGGATGGGAGATAACGCGACGGCAGCTACGTGGAATGGTCTTCTTTGCTATATTTATAAGAGCTACACAGTGCTGTGTAACTATTTAGGCGATTGCTTGTATACCACTCAAACAAATTGAGTCCTTCCTCTATCAATAACGTAAGTGTAACCTGCTTAATTTATTGTGGTATTTTTTGCACTGAGTATCTTTAAGTAGCACTAATCATATTTGGAATTGAGAGAGCTCAAAAATGTTTGAATCAGTGCAACTGGAATATTTTGTCATGTATTCAAAATCACACTGTAATTTTATGCAATTAGTTTACGTATACACCAACAAGTTGATGAAGTTAAATTAATATGTAGGTATGTGGAGAAAAAAAAAAGGCGTGGAGGAACTATGTGCCTGGTTTTACACTGGATTATTCATTTACTACGTAAATATGTTAGTTAACATGAAAGTGAAATTATAATGTAGACCTACCTAACTGGGATTTGAACTCGTAAAAAACGTTATCCTAGTGAAGCTCAATGGTTACCAAATACCACGAACCTACAGTGGTTTTAGGGAGAATATTAATTGTTATACATTATTTTCTTTCAAATCGCTAATTGCCGAATCAAAATGAATAAATATCATACGAAGAAATGAAAGGACTATACAATGTGTTTGAACTCTATTATAATTTAAAGTGAAAATCCGATACCAAATTCCCACAAAAAAAATTCAAAGGATATGAAATGATATTTTAAAGCGAAAGTAGGATAGTATTTTTAATGAAAGTGAGTAGTGTTTTTCAAATACAATGGGAAAAATAATTAATAATGCTTGTGTCCTTTTTGATTTACAATGTTCTTGTTAGAAACATGGAATATAAATCTTAGCTGATTTCATTCAAAGTAAGAATTAGAAAACAGGCATCATTGTAAACATTTAGTAATTGTTACTACTTTTTTGGGGTTCACAAATTTACCTTAAATAATACATGAGTGTTTGTGTTGTTAACATTTCGCAAATTAAACGATAGGGTGACAATTACAGCCTATAATTTACCTATTTGGGTACCTAAAAAAATATGGAAATGCTTTATTTCGACTAACCATTTGGGTTATTTAAGCACACTGCTCCTTTTATGAGTGTATAAACCGCTTACTTTATCGAAGAATGATGTATACAAAAGTACAATGCAATAACAATATAATCAAAGGACAATGAACAGTCGGAAAAAAACTGAAGAGTCCTTTATACATAAAAAATAATTAGGTATAGCTCTACAAGTATCGAGGAAAACAGTTGTAAACAAACCATCGTAACGTGGAGGTTCTTTTTTCCACATTTTCAACATTACACCTTGGCCATATGGCATCGATAATCCACGGTTAGTCTCTATTGTTAATAAGGTGTACCGTGATATTGTCATTGATTTACGTGTGTCTATTTTGGTGTACGTTCGTTCGATTCATGATTTAAACCATTTTAGG
>JAMKCH010014699.1:0-25892 GCA_023653785.1 Ophioderma brevispina
TTCTCCACAAACGACGAAGACGGCTCGTTGGCATTTTCCGGGCCCTACGTCACAGATTAAACAGTCGGCGACCATGTCGTCTGGTAGTCAATCGTGGGCGTCCTGAAGATTTTCGCGGCATAAAATGACCCACCTCTCGATGATGTCTGAGGATTTTACAGACCGTACTCTGCGATATTCCGAGGAAATCAGCGACTCTGCCTTGTTTGTAGCCTTCCCGTCGGAGTGCAAGTATTTTTCGGCGTATTGACAATGCCGTTGGATGAGGCATAGCCTAGGGATCTGAAAAAAATGGGCTCCTTGCACAACGGCTTGGAGCAGGGAAAAGGAACAGACGTCTGATTTTATAGCTCCCAACAAAAGGCATTGTTACGTATTTCAAAATTATGTATGGGTTCGTGACTTCACCTGGGTAGTGGGGACTCATTATCATTCACCTACTCTAATATGATTGATGCGTTCAAATAGAAATACGTTTCAAGATTGGGTCTGAAAAAAAAATATTCCAACTTTATAAGCAACAATGTAGATCACATTTTGCCCGTTTTTATGGATAACCATAAATATTAGTACAGTAATTTACATGGCATTACGGTATGCTTTAACAAGCAGAAGGTCTAAACTAACTATTGGCCATTTTAATATTGTTGTATCAAAATAACCTGTAACATCCAAAGATTCTTACACCGTTCAACATCCTGCAAGAGCAGTTAAGGATGAGGAGTCGAAAAATGCGTAAAATATTATTCTGGTTGCCATGGTAACCACCTAGGGACTCTGATTGACTGTACTCTTAATCAACGATAACTAAAACAAAACAAATGCAACTGGTGACTAACTTGAGAGGTATATGCGTTATGAAAATACGCAAGGCACCCCATATACGTGTCGTCTTGGCACACAGCGCCCGCCATTGTTGAATCACGGTCAAAAAGTAATTTGAGTCACCACGACCTTGGCAAATCTTCACTACGCTAGGGAGTTATCAACAGCATCATATTCGGCTGAGCGTGGGAAAGTCCACGTACACACAGTGTCTGATAGCGTTGATTCGGATTTTTTGTACATTGCGGTACACTGGAGATTGCGCAAAATACTTGGCCTATCGTAACGATTTACGCACCAAAATATTCCTAACTAAATTGTCTTGTTAGGTGACTAGTTTAATATATAGGTTTATTTTTGAAAAAAAGACGAAAAAACGTGAAAAATACGATACATACAAGCATTTTTCTTACCTTATCAGCTGGCTCAATTCTCGATTGCTGCTGTCAAGTCATGCCACAAGCCAGGCACTCAAAAACTAGTGAGCTAAGGGGTCTTTTTTTGTGAGGAACCCGTTTCTAACATCAGATCGACCACCTGATTCGTCGATTTCGCGATATCCAAGGTACCGCGAAACCGTTTTTTTTTTTTTTTCATTCCGCGTTTGGCTGCTGGGGAGCCCCATGACGTAGCGCATGTCTAAGAATAGCCGGCCAATTAGCGATGCGGATACGGAATCGGCGGCGCTGTGTCCCAGCAGTACAGATGCTATGGGAGCGTAAATGGTGTGAGGGCACTTACTAGGATGCCCGGTTGTTAATATGGTTTCGGTTTTGTGCTAATGTTGTTTGAAGTTTTAGCCAATCAGAAGCCCAACTTGGTTACCATGGCAAGTAAAACAATATTTTATACATTTTCGAAACTTCTCAATAACAAGGGTTTTAATATGGTATATAGCGCGAACATACCATCGTCCGGAACATTGGTAAATTAATATCAATGTTCATGTCTGAGACATCCCCAACCCCCTCCCTTACAACATACCAGCACATCGTAGAAGCGCCCCAATTTTCCAAACACGTTCATAATTTTTGCAAAAGGTTGCATCGGTAATTGACTAGTAAACCTATACCTGGGAACGGTAAAGCTCGATATGCTAGGTATCGCAAAAGAAGGAATGTTGTAATGAGATAATTTTAAAATAATTAATATCCGGAATCTCCGATAATATTCAACGACAGCTGGAAACGTTCTCCAATATAGTTAGATCATATAGTGGCAACCATTGTTCTTTTTTCTATAAACACCAATTTGGCAAAGAGAGGAGATTTCATCTGAAAAAATAGATATGGAACCCTGCACAGGCAAGTTTCAGGTCCCCCTAGAGGTCACTAAGGTCAAATGATGTCAACACTTAAAATATTAAAAAATAAGTCTTGCTTGATAGAAGATTACCAAATTGTTCCCAAAAACATGTGTAAATTACAATTCACTGGAAAGTATTTCATTAAGAATAAAAGGTGTTTTAAGTTAAAGACCAAATCATCACTTTAGGATGCTACATTAGGTCTTTACCTTCGGTACATAATGGAATATTATTTCTAAATTTACCAGATAATGCTTTATCATAAAAAAAAACATCACGGTCCTCGGACCGCTTGTGTCGGCCTGCTGTCACGGTTTTTAATGATAGGCCTCATAGACTGTGACCTTGATATGTGACCTCTTACAAAGAAACCAATGAGGGTTTGTGTGTATCTCGTAAACCAAGTTTTTGTTCCAATTGAACTTCACTTTTCATGAGTTATTCTACACTTTCAGCCACCGTTGGGGGGGGACCCATCCCTGTGGAACCTATGACTGCACTTGGTTATCCCATCAAGTATCGGCAATATTACATGCAATTTTAACATTTTTCACACAGACCAAATACATCACAGAGAACAACATCCAATTGATCCCTATGGCGTCCTTCCAGCCTAAAGCAGCGACAACACAAATGGATCTTGGTAGAATACACAATCACCTGGTTTCACCTCTTATCTGTGCTATGCATTCTAAGCACCTGCATAACACTTTACCATCGGGTGGTACATCCATTTTTGCACTTACACCGTAGCAGCTGGTTTGTGCATGCTTCGATCACTTCCGGTATGGTTGTCCAATGGCTCCCAACGCATGCCTCTCCTTGAAGGCCAACCCATTCACTTTGTGAAGCAAACTCAGGTGATGGGATCAATGCTTGACTTCAAACATTCTGTTTGGTAGGTTGCTCGTTTAATGTGTTGAATGAGTGGCTGCCTGTGTATGTGGCATTCCTTCCAGCGCTCGGGATTTTTGAGTTAACAGGTATTTGCGAGCATTGTTCACCAACTCATGCGTACTTGCTGTTAAACAAGAGAATGACGAATCGCTCAGGAATAGCAAGAGTGTTGGCATGAATTGATGAAGGGGAATGGGAAAGAGATTCAAGGCGCGGTGGCTTCCATCATGAAGCTTTCCATATGTTCCATGTTTGTTTTCTTTCCCCTTCCAGCAAAGATTAAACGTTGTCACATCCTGTACAAGCATGAAATAATGCCAAAGCCTGAAATGCTTTTTCTGGACCCAAAGAAAGTGTGCAATGTTTGTGTGCTGCATGTATCGCATACTTCGACCAGTCCCATATGCCAACCACAGCCTCATCTATTTTTTGCCAGTTTTGACATTGAATAGTCACAGCCAGTAACAACCACATCTGTATCACGTAGTTTCTTGGAATCCTTGCCTTGCTGCATCAAGGGCATGTAAAAGCATTCGTACATCTGCTTCCTCATCAACATTGGAAGACCAATTTACAACATCAGACGTGGGCAGAGAACAAGATGACTTTTTTCAGTTTGTCAGTTCATACTAATTTGAAATGACAAAAACTTGAATTCTCAGTTTTTTGCTTTCATCAAACTTAAATGACTGCCAATTTCGAGATATAAGCCGATGTTGTATCCACTCGTCCGTCTTTCTCTACACCTCTCTTGTATCTAGACTGTTGATTTTCAGACTGTTCATGTATTCATCCCATACCGACTTCACAGTTGTAAGAAGATCTCCAAGCTTGGATGACTCACTCCTTATTAGGATGAAAACATCTCACGTGCAAATCCATCTAAGACACATGTGTGCTTTCCATCTACTCAACTGTGAAGCCAAACGTCAGCTTAAAGTTACCTGGTCTGGAACCCCCCCTGAGCACTGTGATAACCCTGTCTACCTAGGAGTTACCTTGGACCGCACTCGCTCTCTTATATACCCCATCTTGAACAAACTCACTGGCACAAGATGGTGTGCTCGCCCCATACCCTAAGATCGACTGCACTTTAACCCTGTGCTCCTCATGTGCAGAGTATGCTTGCTCTGTAGGGGAAAGATCAACATGCCAAGAAGCTTGATTCAGCATTAAGCCCTCCTGCCGTCTTATTACAGGATGCCTCCATCCAACCCCAACAGAAACTTATGTATCCTATCAGGAATTGCTCCACAACATCCGTCGTAGCGTAAGCGCGCATGAAAGAACTTAGCTGCCACGTATTAATTTGGCACCCTATGTCTCGGACAGATACCTGCTGCCAACCGCCTTAAATCCATAGAGTTTTCTAAGCAAAGTCCAACCTCTTGCAAACATCTCTAAGGAGTCATGAGAGTCGCCTTGTGGAAGAACGACTTGCCATCACCAAGTAAACCTCGTCGGTATTGACCGGGGTGAGCATCTTCCCACCTTGAGCTGAACTCCTCATGGCTGAATGGGCGATGCCCTCAACAGGATTGAGAACCAGAATTGGCCGATCTAAGGTTTCCTTGCAGAAAGTGGGGCCTATCTGGAAGCAGATTAGGATACTACCTGGGTTTGTGGAACAGCACCACGCACAATGGCACATCTCTTGTTCTGCCCACTGCTGATCAGCCATGCACAAACAAGGACCGTGCGAATTCAGTGAAGCAGTCAGACGTTGTACCCTCTCTGGCTGGATCATATTTGAGAACCACAGTGTTTGGACCCGATAAGAAGATGATCCCATACCAAATCAACACGGCTCACTTTGCAAATATGACTTGACGTTATGGCTCAAATACATCAGTTGCATCCTTGCCTGGGTTGAGCATGTTCACAATAGCTGCCACTTAATACAACTCTACATAGGGGTGTGTTCGTGGCTGGCAAAGTCTGACTCGACTTCCAGCCACTTTGTTAATCGCTTTGATCCCCTTCGGAGACTACCATGCATTGAAAGAGATGGGGCCAGCTTGTTCTCATGTTTGAAGAACTCGTCAATTACCATCTCGACTTGACACGGTATATCAGCGAGAAAGAGTGCACAGTCCTCTTTAGGGAGGAGATCTGGACTTTGTTATTAGATTTGGTCTATTTTTCGAACGTTCAAACAAACATGTTGTTTTTCCTGATGACTCATTACTGGAGTACTTATTGCTACCAACCGATCTCTTACAATTCATCATATGCTTAGTGCGAATGCTCTCAGCTTCTCTAACCGTCTCGATCACTTTCACTGCTTACACTTATTTTTTTGTGTCAAGCACAATCATATCATGTGCTGTTTCTAAAACGATTGCCCATTTCCTTAATTTTGATGTAAGTGACTACTAACATTTGTATTTAATAAAATGTGTTCACTTCTCACAGATGTAAGTTGTTAATCTCATCACAGGATTGGTGTAGATAGTGTATAGTCCGGGACTGGACCCCTGATATTTGTGGTCTAGCTGCACTCACCTACTAGAAAAAGTTGAAGTATGTTTTTAGTAGAACCTTTCCTTAAAATACATTGGGTTTTGGATAATAAAACTTTGAATCAGGGCAAAAGATTTCTATAACTGCCTTTTATTATTTCACTGTATGTCCATAGGTCAAATTTTGAGCAAGTGTAGGAGTAGGGGTAACACTTGTCAAGCACACTTTCAAAATCTGAACACAAATGATCCTAAATTATTGTTATCCTGAGTAAATTACAAACATGTTTTAGTAAGGTTGTGTGATTTTAAAATCTAGAGTTGGTAATCGAGATTGGGTAGTTATCGCCATTTTAATCTATAAGTGGCATTTTGGGGGCAAATTTAGCAATCTTGGTATGTTCCTTTTTTAAAATGGTTATCCACAACATATACATGGTGATTGTGCCAATTTGGTTTCTTGTAGAAGACTACCATGCTGGTCAGATTTTGGGAAAATTTGAACCCCAATTAATTGTTACTTTTTAGTAAATATTTGTTACCACACCCCTAAAACATTGGCCCCCAAAATCGCCCAACGTTGGAGCATCCAGTGAATAAGAAAATTGACTGTACAAAAGCTTTTGCCCGTATGGCAGAGTTTTTTTATTATTGACAACTAATGTATCTGACCGACCGAATTACAAACATTGCTTCAACTTTCTATAGGTGAGTGCAGATACTAAAAAACTATAGCACGTAGAGATTTAGTCCCGTACTAATTAATTCTGTCCACCCAGTTAGTTTCATTTAACTAATAAATGATCAATATGACACATATATTAAGGGAGGGGCTGTAGCACCACCATTTTTTTCGGAATTAAGGGGCACACATCTTGTTTTATAGCAGTGTGGTAGCTACCCTATGTCTTTCTTCAAATGAAGTACAACTTCAAGTTTTAACAATATGATCATCTGACATCATAACTGAGAGTTTATATACATAGATGTCGATCTGAAAATACTCAAATCAAGAGGTTTTTCACATTCATGCACGCAAAATTGGTATTTATTTTGCAATGATGGGTGACAAGTAAGCATATATCTGTATTACTCTAAAACAATAAGAAAATTAATACAAATATTGTCAGTATTTGCTTCATAAGTAACATAAGTACCATTTTTGACAGTTTACACAGGTAAGTATAGGCAATTTTGACCCCCCCCCCACCTTCCAACATGACCGGACCACGCCTGACCACCCCAGGTAGACCTCCGTTCTTTCGCTTAAATGACCACAAGGATGAACTTACAATACATAAAAACCTTAGATCATATTCGTTTGCATTTTTGTGCGACATGGAATCATTCGTTGGGGGGTGGGGTAACCTCCCCCCTCCCTTGGTTGGACGATTGTTAATTAGTATTACTTTTCAATTTTCATCCCAGTATTAATTAATATACAGAGCTACATTACCTCAAACTAATAATTTAGGCTAAATTAACGCATGAAAATGCTGAATTCCACAGGAAAAGGTAAATGACCTCAGATGACTCCCACTGACCTCCTTTGACCTTGAAGATAATTGACGGTGAGGTAGTTCCATATCTTAAAATAATCAGTACTTGATTGTGAATCATTGTTGCCAAGGTTGCTACTTTTATAAAGAATGCACAATTCTTACAATATACGTCACTATCTGCTTAACTAATATGAATAGTCTGGAAAGTGGCATGTACGTGTCTTCGTGTTGGTTCAGGTAAGTAAAGTTAGAGGTCATTTCGTTGAGGTGGCACGATTCTCAATGGAAAAGACAGAAACTTGTTTTTTCAGCTCCTCCGTTAAATTACAAATCGGGAATGCGAATTTAATTAAAAAATCGGTATTTTATTGATTTTTTTTGTTTTTTTTAGCATTGTATTTCGCAAGTATATATTTAAAAATTACCAACACAACAGGCAAAAAATCTCAATTTTGTGTACAAACTGGGCCGCAGCCTCGTCAAAACGTGCTGTTATTTGCTTTAATTTCCCAATCCTTGCATGTTCTTACTTGATACGAGAGACGGGGACACTCGAATGCACCCACCAACCAGTTTTAGTGAAAACTTGTGGTTATGATAAACGCGATAAAGTACACAGAATGGCCTATAAGATTGACTTTGCTAAAAGTGATAGTTACTAGAAAAACGACAGGTTTGGTTCCATATTTTGGAAAGAATACAGGTGGAGGCTTCGTTTTGTATCCCAAGTCTTTGGTAATTAGCTTCTAATGGTGTTGTCGGATTTATTCAACTGAGTAAGCTGATCCAGAGCCGCGTGAATCTATGGTACGGACGCTCCTAACATGGCCGCACGTCGGAGATGTTGGCCCGAATTCATGCTCCAGGACAAGGACCAGTCTTATTATCTCATAAGGCAGCTATTCAATATTTTTCTACTTCAATCCACAATGTTTTTATGATTCCAATCTCCAACTCTAAAATACAAATAAAATCATAAACTAAATTTTGTTCCTGGAGTGGGATTCGAACCCACGACCTTTAGATAACTAGACGAGCGCCCACAGACACACGCCACGCAATCCGAGCCGGCAGGAAGTCCTTTTGTAATACTTCAATATAAACATTAACGGAATAAAGCGCACACATAATAATGAATAGCGCCCCTATGAGACGAGTTGAAAAATACCTGCTCCTGGAGCATGAATTCGGGCCAAAATCTCCAAGAATCAACATGGCCCGCTTTGTAGTTGGGTATGTATGGTACACCCCCGTGCACCCCCACAGAACTTACCCACACCAACTTTTTAGGTGCCTTTTAGGGCCCTAAAACACTTTTGGCATGTTAACAGAGAAAAAATCCCGATGCTCTCGAAATATCCAAGATGGCCGCCAAAATGGCTGCTAAAATTGGTCAAAATTTGAAAAAAGTCCGCTAAGTAATACAAATAAAGCACAAATAACATGGTTAGTTATATGTTTTCAACCCTCCCAAATTCATTTTTGGTATTATTGTTTTGCTCTAATGCTTCAAATCAAAGATGGCGGCTAATATTGCTTCCAAATGTAGTAAATGTGAGAAAATTTGAATATTAGCCAAAAATTTTGATCAAAGAATAAATGAGATACTTTTGTTCTGTTTCAATGCACTAAATTCAAGATGACCAGCAAAATAGTCTAATTTCAGAGGAAAAGCCATGTATTATTGGCCGAAAAGTGGTAAATGATAACATAATCCACCGCTTTAACACACGCACTCTTGGTATAAAGAAATGCAATTTCGTTGGCAGTACGGGTCCTTCTGACCAAACTGGTTCCATAAAGTCTCCACATCGTGTCCAACCATGTTCTGTATATGGTATATCCTGAATCTGACCTATTCCATTGAACCGTCATGTAATTTGCACGCTTGTTGTGAGGAAGCAGAGACACCCTTTATTGTGTAAATAAAAAGAAATACCATGTTGCTATAAATCTGGAAGTGTCTCAAAAGCAAAATTATAACCTATAGACGTTTTATATAGTGATTGTTCACCACTTTAACGCACTTGGCAGTATAAAAAAATAACATTATTTTAAATCTGGAGGTATCTCAAACAAAGTAAAATTATAACCTACAGACATTTCATATAGCGATTGTCCACCACTTTAAAGCACGCTTGGTAACGAAATACCATTTTGTTATAAATCTGGAGGTATCTCAATAACGCAATATTAAGTACATACATTTTTATATAGCGATTGTCAACCGTGGACTTCAACACACACTTGGTATTATAATAAAAAGAAATAGCCACTTTGGTTTATCAATCTGGAGGTATCTAAAACACTTATAACTTAATAGGCCGTTTTATCTGTCGCTTATGTTATGACATAGTCGCTGCCATAGTCCCCATAAATATGAATATATATGAAGACCGGAACAGTCCGAATCATTGGACCACTCTTTAGCCATAGCAATATATCCTCATCTGACATTTTCCTCTTCATTGACTTAAGCCAAAGACGTGATGGCAATATGGGTCCTTCTTACAAACAGCGTTTTGAAAGTTCCATTTAATTATGACAACTAGAAGTACCAACACAAAATATCACGGCGACACACCCCTTGACAACCACTGTGGAGTATTTATGCCACTAAGTACATTCTGTGTAAATTTGTGAATTTCATTGCGGGCAAATCATGATTTTTTCATAAAAACTCTAGTTTTACACGTCTTTCTATGGGAAATGGCATATAGAGGGCGCGATAACAGACAAATTATGACTTTGTAGGCCTATATGGCAAGATTCCCGCAATGGGTTTTTCTGATTTTTTTTTTTTCTGGAGGTAATAGCTCTTGCAATGTCCCTACTTTATATTGTAAAATTGTGTCGCCATTGCCTAAAATTGCTCTAAAAATAAGACCAATTTGCATGTGGGTCCCAAAACAGCTGTTTTCTGACCAAAAGACTGGCTCGATAATCTGTACAATCGTGTCCAAACCATGTTCGTAGGAGTAGAGGTATGTCCTGATAGGCCGACATCTGGCGTAAATCCTGGGGTGGGGTTTTGTATATACCCCCCCCCCAATATTGGGGGTGGTCAAACGATATCCCCCCCCCCATTTTGAGCCCTTTTATGTGTTTTTTACTAAAAATAACATCATATTTTACCATAATAGTTTTAAAAGTAAATTTTCCCGCGCATTTTTCGCGCTGTATTATGTTTCTAATAAAATGACATTACGATTTTAAGGTTCTAAATGGCAATTTTCTAGCGCGCTTGGCGCGCGCATGTGTTAGTAACAGATCTGTCCGCAAACCTGTTTCATTCATTAATTTCATCACCCCACCGCCCCCATGTGCAAAAGAATTTACGGCACGCCCTTATTTATCAGGCTTTTGCCAATTGGGAATAGTTTGGAAGTAGATCATGAGGTAATAGCTGAAGGAATTTGGTATGCTAGGGATTGACGAAATCAAGGAATTAATAAGGCGACCATCAAGGCTTACGAATATGGGTTGGTGATGGGCATACCATTAGGAGCTCATCTAAAGTTGATCCTAAGCTTCCACCAGCAAGCATTCTCTGTCATTCTCACAACAGGCGTGGCAAATTACCGTCATGCGCATTGGAATAGTCAGATTCAGGATATGCCACCTCCCGCAGAACTGGTTGGACACGATGTGGAGGCTTAACCGAGCCAGTTTGGTCATAAGGACCCGTATGCCATCGGAATATTATTTCTTTTATATCAGCCAAGTGTGTGTTAAAGCGGTTGACAATCGCTAGATTAATGGTCTACAGGTTATGTTTATCTTTTATGTGATATATATACCTCCGAAATATACAAACACATGTTATTTCTTGTTTATAATACACCAAGTTGGTGTTTAACGAAAGCGGGGACCATGCCTTTTTATATAAATGGTCCATAGTTATAATAGGAGTATGTCTTCAACTTTAAACAAATATATTTTCTTTTGTATTTAATCTACCTAAAGCTGTAGACACGTTGGCAATCGCTCTATAAAAAGCTTATAGCTTATAATTTTGCTTTATTTGAGACACCTCCAAATTATAACAAATGAACATTTCTTTTATTTATACTACAAGTGTGTGTTGTGGTAAAGTGATGGACACTCGCTATAATACAATAGCTATAGTTAATAATTTTGCTTTTATTGAGAGATACCTCAGATTTAAAACAATGTTATTTTTTACAATGCTTTAAAGCGACGGGCAATTACTATAAAACTCTGTAGTTATAATTGCCGATTACATTCCATGCCACAGCACGAAAGTGTGGAAACCTACCTCTCAGATTTCTTTTGAAATTCCATCAAGTCTGTAAACTTTTAATGGTGGCTTCAGAGGAGGTCAAATTCCATTCCGTTTTGAAGTTAACACCATAAAATAACCTTTGAGACACTGCACTTTGAACAAAATCTGAGAGGGTGGCTTCCACACATTGGGGGTGTTTTGGCATGGAAAATGACCCTACTCTATGTTGAGAATAAACCTCCGATATAGAACAACTGGTATTTTCTTAAAGGAAATATAAAGAAAGGGCGTCACATCAAGTGTGTCTCTGGCTTTCCTCATTACACCAAGCGTGCAAATTACAGAACAGCGCAATGGAATAGGTCAGATTCAGATATTCCACCTCCTACAGAACATGGTTGGACACGAGGTGGAACTATCACAAAGCATTGTGGTCAGAAGGACCTGTATTGCCATCAGAATTGTATTTTTCTAAGTGTATGTGGTAAACCGGTGGAAAATCCAATTAAATATGGATTATGTTATCATTTGCCACTTGCATTTTCGGCCAATAATGCATGACTTTTCCTCTGAAATTAGACCATTTTGCTGGCCATCTTGAATTTAGTGAATTGAAACAGAACAAAAGTATTCTTTAAATTAGTTTGTATGGGTTGAAACATATTATTTAATCATCTCATTTATTCTTTGATCAAACGTTTTGGCTAATATTTGAGTTTTCTCACATTTTACTACTTTTGGCACCTATATTGGCCGCCATCTTGGATTTGAAGCATTAGCGCAAAACAAGAACACCAAAAATGACAAACCATTTATTTGTGCTTTATATGTATTACTTAGCTGATTAATGACTTTTTTTTCAATTTTTGACCAATTTTGGCTGCCATCTTGGATATCTCGAGAGCATCGGGATTTTTTCTCTGTTAACATCCCAAAAGTGTTTTGTGACCCTAAAGGGCACCTAAAAAGTTGGTGTGGGTAAGTTCTGTGGAGGGTGCACGGGAGGGTGTACAATACATACTCAACTATTGAGGCTAGTGACGGATTAGGAAAAGCCAGGGTCTTCACCCTACTTTTATTCGAAACTGGCTGCGATGTACACGTATAGTGACTCTCTGCACACGGGACCGGTGGCATAACGTCCCCTTCGAAGGACGTGATGCTTTTCATGATTCATTTGCCCAATTCCAAGTGAACCACGGAGAAGAGCGGCATTCTGTTTTAATCAATAGCTGGTATACAGACCAAATCAAGAGTTCAGTAAAAACTAAATGTCTCCACCGGAATTCGAACCCGGAAATTTTGGTAAATTTGCGCCTCAAGCAAGCACCCTGACCACTAGGCCACTCTCTCCCTCCCTTGAAGGCTGAAATAAACGAATAAACAATAGAAATCCCACCTTTAAGGGATAACATCAAATAAAGTAATATGTTGGGAGTAATATATTATTAATAAAATAGACCATATAAAATTATAAAACACTTTTCCAGCTTTCCAAAACTATGTCACTATTTGTGGGATCCATTCCATTTTGAAGATGTTGTGAGACTAAATACATGTATATTACCTTACTGTAACTTTGTATGATTTATAAGCGATTAATTTGCCAGGCGTTCTGTTTGGTATTTTAAGAATACTAACTCAATCATCTTCTGTTACAGAATACACAAACCCAAGAGTACTTGGAGGTTATACCAAGTACTACTCTGAGGATTCGTCTATTTTTCACGGGAGACGTTATGAGTGGGGATATAAATCATCTGGGCAGTCTGGAGAAAGCAACGTGTTTTGGTTTGCCGGATATTGTTGCATAGATAAGGGATACGGTTTCTGTAACCATTTTTTATTTACATCAACAATCAACGATGGAAAGAGTTTCAAAATCGTTGGTGGTTATGTTAATCACATCGCCTCTGGTGAAAAAATCAACAGGTGGGGAGTGAATACTACCGCTGCAGATCAACATGATATAGTTTTGACAAATGCTTATGTTTCTGATACTGCAGGGAGGTTTCTGATTGTTGACATTCATTTTATCATTGAACAAATAAATGGACCACTACAATATCATGCATTCTCTCGAAAAAAATGCGACATAAACAATACAATTTGCCAGGAGGAAGAAGTGTTTGTTGGAGACCAAACGAAAGCGTCATCTGGATATCATCTTGGAGGCTTTCGCTCTTGGATTGATGGAGATTTTGGTATTAACTCATTGTTTTTAGACATCTAGACAACCTTTTCCCAGCAATGTAATCTAGGCTCAAGTTACTCCTGAGCAAGTGTTTTAAAATTCTTACATATACACTGGAGACTTGGCGGATAATAGATGGTATTGAACATTTCTTTGTTCACTGTAGATCAGGTCTCATTTCAATTCCACATATGCGTCGGTAGAAGAATCATTTTTAAACAGTTTTTACAAGAAACAGTTTTTTAAAAAAATGCATAACATGTGAGTACGTGTGACGTAACGGAAACGTGTAGGACTCGTGATCATAAGACCATTGTAAATCGTGAGTTTGTGTCCCCGGGCAAGATACTTAATCTTAATTGCTTCGTCGACCCAAGTGAGATCTGGGGAGCTGTTATGGGAATATTACAATCTCAGTGCTGATAGGGATGTGCGCTTGTCCAGCACCCACCTAAATGAAGCGAAATGATTGTGATTTCCTAATGGCGGCATAATGATAATACATAACAGCGCTATGAGGCTGTTTACGTTGATAAAGCGCCATATAAAACTGATTATTGTTAATATTATAACTTGGGAAGGGTGAGCTATTTGTTCTCAACTAAAATATCAAAAACATTAGGTTGGCACACCCTTTCTCTCAGAAATGTGTCATTTAAACTTATTATTATGCTTGGTCATCTTAAGGGCGTAAATGATATCTAGTCACTCGTGTCTCCGATGAAATAAAAAATATCTGAAAATATTGTAGAAAATTAGGTCGAAACACCAGCAATTTGTCATTTAAAGGAATTCATTCTTTAGACTTTATCACATCAGAGCCACCATCTTGATGTTCGAATTAGAATTCTGTGAGGAAAAAGTATGGGCCGAGTGGTTTTGGGAGTATTTTACAACCGATAAAAAGGACCTTGACTGAGCCAACATTAGTATCTGAGATAATAGTGTGTCTAAAAAAAAATGAGCTGTGATTCTCATGACTTGCGCCCTCATACACACTGTATGAATTTGACCGACTCATGCCTAGAAATTCTGCTTTGAGAAATATTGAAACAATTTAAGACTACGAGTTTCTCTCGAGATCTGAAATGTGCGGTTATATGGGAAGTGAATTAAGTTGAGATGGTTTAGGATATTTGATTGCGCTAGAGGTGGGGAGTAAGTTAGACCTCATTAAAAGTTTTAGTTCTGTCCATTCACCGTGAGAGGTAAGAGGAATTATTTTAATGGCTACAGGTAAAATGTTTATGGCCACTCATACACTGTATTATTAATAGATGTAACTAAATGTTGACATAAATTACATTATTTTAATCTACGATGAGATTGGGTGTTTCAATTGCAGTATCAGGACGAAAACAACAGCAATTATTTCATTAAACGTTATTTGAACGTATTACCTTTGACACCGCAAAATAGCATTCTTTATCACAGATGAGAAAAGAATGCATTCCTAGATCCAATTGCAAACAAACACAACTAAGTTTTCATTTGGCCATAAAAAATGAGCCAACCTTGATATTTTAAGAAATAAAGAGTTATTGTTCGTGTTAATGCAATAATAATGTCTCCGAGGCAAGCAAAAACATGAACAATGAGCGAGACGAAGCCGAGAACCATTGTTCAAATGTTTTACTGCCGAGGACACATTCTTCGGCATAAACATGGACATCGCACCTTTTATTTTCTATTCTATTACCCAAATAACATAAAATAATAACCAAAAAATGGCAATTTCTTACTAAAAACGTAACAGTTATACGTCTTTACAAACGCGGCATGGCTTCACGACTTAAATGTTGGCGTGTGCGCCTATAGTGATGGTGACACTCACCGAAAAGAATGTGCGCTTTGCATCACGCAAGATAGAGTAACGCGACCCATTAATGCAGATTCTTATTCAGTGGGCAGGGGTTTAGTAAGCAACACGCAATATCATTGGTTGTTGCCTATCTTATATGAGACGTTATTAGATAGTGCGTCGCCCCGCAAGTGTTTACGCGCGCGTGTCTAAGGTTACGCAGTGCACGCAGGTAGTACGGGTTGGTTCATTTTTTACAGCGGGTGAATATTTTGTTTTTTAAACTAATATTATTGAAATAAATCTATTTTCAGTGATTAAAACAACCAAAACTAAATAAGAATATTGGACTGCCCAGCCAATATGACACGATATTAGATAGGCAAACAACAAATCCTATCTTTATTCTCTAAGTAATGGGCAGTGAACTAACCAATCAAAGGAGCGCGTTTTTGAATAAAGAGCAGTAGTAGAGGTAAACGAATAAGAGATTAGCATAAAGTAGATTTGACATCCGGTCAACCATAGCATAAGTCATTCTATCATTAACAAACATTGTAGATCTGAATGCATCAGTTTCCATTAAGTTGATTCAGCACAGTAAATTTTGTACCAATATCTTTGGCAAGAAAAGCCTAGTCTCCGCATGGCCGGAGATTGAACTCTCATATCAATAGCAAGATATGCAAGAAGTCTCAATTTTATCTGAAATCTACTATATAAAGGCAGGTGAATTCGGCAGAGTAAGGTGGAGAACATTTTTTTTTCTGGTCACACACCTTCATTTCAAAGTAACTTCTTTCGATCCAAGTTTGTTAATATTGTTATAGTGGGAATTTAATTTTTATTTGAAATTTAGTCTTGAATTAGGCTGATGCAATGGAAATGCAAAAAACTGCGAGTTTAATATTTTCTAAAAGAGGTTCCCCTGCGAAAAACTCTGTGACAAATTAAAAGAAAATTTTGGGGCGAAAGTGATGTCTGTTGGAAATTCGTGGTTACGGAACTTGATTAATGAACAGAATATGCAGGTCTTTGTCGATCCTCAGGTGATATTGTGGTTTCCGTTAAAAAAGATATAATTGATGGTGTCAATTTGATACCAGTATTTCAGGAGGAAAATATCGTAATGAGATCGTTTATATTAGCGTGTATATTTTATCCACCAATCAATACTCTCAACAATCAATACTCTTGAAGATGATCTAATTCGCCTTTCATGCATATAATACCCAACTTGTTTGATAAAGAATGTCATGATATGAAAGCCAAAATGTTACTTCCGTAAAGTAATTCTGTTAACACATTGCAAAAGTTCTGTGATTGAAAAACAGTATAAAGTGTTGTTTTGTATCAGAAAAAAAACAGAGAGACCTTCTAACATGATCCAGGTGACGAAAGTTCATTATTAATAAAACCCTTGTCGACGAGCGCGTACTTCCTGGTTGTAAAGGGGCGAAGCTATCAACGCATTAAGACGCGTGATCGGTGACTCAGCAACAGCAGATCGCCTCGGTGGCCAATCAGAGGCAAGTTCGACTTTTTCGCAGTAAATACGCAGAAAACCCGGAGGTTCTGCCCCAGACTATAATATAGATGAATGGTATGATCATTTCACTCATGTATTTAGGTCTTCTGCTGATAAACGAAATCAAATATATTTGGCCGAAGGTGACATGACTTCATCGCAGAAGCACTAAAATAACACCAGCCATACGTGATGCATGGATTAACAGTTGCTTATTCATTCATATAACATGCACCCACAGCCCGTACAACAAAGATTTTACAACAAAAAAGCCAAAAATTTAACTTGACAAAAGAACCTCAACATGAGAAAGCGGACCTTCAACATCAAAAAGCGGACCTTTGTCATTTTTGGGGGGGGGGGGGTGCGCGCCCCTCCGCCCCACCTGGCTACGGCCCCGGCCAGGGAACCTGGTAGTAAATCTTAACCCGCGAAGGCTCGTTGTTGTGGCGTATATTCAGGTGCCATTACTTTGAAAATGTTTAAAGTTCTCGATTCAAGAAGATATCTGGCTTAGGCACCCTACACGCTACAGTATGATTTAATTGACACAAGCGAAAACTGGTATTTATATAGCAAATCTGCATGCTATGATTTCAGATTTTGAAAAGCCCGGTTGCCAAACAATTGATGTGGACGTATCATTCCATCATGAAAACCCATGACAAGTCTGTTTATGCTGACTCATTGTTCGTTGGACCATATCTTGAAACCACTCAAACAAAATAGGAATATTTTTTTCAGGCACGATGCTCAATTACCCATGCTTTATGATATAAAACGAAAATTCCAAGATATCAGGTTACAATAAGTGGAAAATACACTTTCATAGTGGGGTAAGTTTTTTATTGAATTGGTCACCCTGTACAGTTTAGGCACCTTGGCATAGAGGTTTGATTAATAAAAGGATAGAGGTCGGACGGCCATCTTTGATTCAACGAGCTCACTGGCTGATGCTTAATTGTTATAACCCAGCCCAATATACCTAAAATTTTAGAGCTGGAAAAATGCACTTTCTCGTTATTTTTTGCCAGGCTACCCTCGGTTATAATTGATCCTAACAATCCAAAACCTCGTCAAGGTATGCGGTTTGTTCAGAAAGTTACCGTCGCAAAGACCAGGCACGATGTTTTGTTTTTTTGCATATTTTTCAATATGGCGTCCAGAATAGCGTGGTTTATAGTATGTTCGTAGTTACTATGACAAGTGTGACGTTTTTACGTAGTAGTGTGCACAATTACATATTTTTATTAGCATGAGACTTTGGACCTCGGTATGTGAGAAACAGCGGCCGCCAACACGCTCGTTTGTATGTATTGATAATCAGCAGAAATAAGCATGCTCATATCCATTCCAAAGAATACCGGTAACAGTCCAGAATAGGCTTTGACCAACAGAGATTTGTCCCCCATTACCGTCAATGAACGTGTGAATCCCCTGATTCCTAAGTGATTTTTTTTTATCATGCAGCCGATACAATTCTCCCTGTTTTGGATATGTTTAATCAAATTAAAATTTTTGTAATTTTGAGTTTTTTCAAAAATTCCCTGTATTATCCCCTGGGGGCACATTCGGAATTAGCATGGAAATGCATTTAAATGAGTCGAAACAACCTGTCTTTCTTGGGTTTGGTGATTTATTATGATTTGCAAATCACCTGCAAACTTTGGAGGGCCATCCAAAGAGTTAAGCTACTAAATTTTTGGGTGTGGCTATGATGAGTGCTTACATGGAAAAACACTAGCTCAAACCACATATATCAAAAACAGTATCAAAAACTATTGGTGTCATAAATAATTCCAAATTTATTTCCAAACGTGTAATACATTCACTCGTTTGTTACTTTTAATTTTACCTATCTCAGCTTGGAATTCCTCATATGGGGTAACACTTGCAAATCCTATCTGGATAAACTGTCAAAATGGGCAATAAGATCTGTCTCAAATAGTCACTACAGAAGTCAGTACCCGACCCTTAGTTTCAAAACATAATCTTCTAACTGTTACAGATATGTTTTAACAATTACACTGGAACTTGGAGTGTTCATGTGATAGTTTTCCATCAATACCTCCCTTGGACATCAAAAAGGTATTTCACAAAACGATCTGATTTTCCGAGTACCCCACAAGACACGCAAGGACCTCAACTTGACAAATACTAAGAAATCTTTACCGATAACGCCATCCAAAATACTGGTCCTATTCTTTGGATCATTGCAAATTTATTACAGAATCCAGATCTGTATAACATCTTCGCAATCAACTTAAACAAACCATTATCCAAAATTATGACTAATTAATGTCTTGAGCTCGTCATTGTCTTGTCTTGTGTTGTCGTTTCTAGAATGTTTTGTTCATATGAATTTTCTTGTAAAATGCTTGTGTATTTTAAGGGGTAGGGTGTATTCTCAGGCCTAGATGGGTTTCCTGCCTACTCCTTCACTATGTTTTTTGTGTGTTTGATGTCCGTTTTTATTTCTTGTTGTATGGAAATAAAATATTTGGAATTGTAATCTGGTAAAGCCACTGAATTATGCGTTATAACGTATACAGAACTGGCCAGTTTCGAAAGGGTTAATTCTATTCGATCACGTTTACATTTCCCAAAATCTTGGGTAAAAATTACTTTAGTGTTCCTATTCTATAACAATGTTATGTTATTACCCAAATATTATAGACTTACAGAATTTGTGTATAATAGTTTTACCCCTCCATTGTAAATCCAAGACTTAACTTTTTGGTATAGATGTACTAATGTAATCCCTGAAAATAAGGCTGGTTTGCCCGGGAAAAGATACTGTATTCCAAGTAATATTTTTAATCTCCCTAGTAAAATTTTTAAGGAAGACTTTTTGCACAAATAAGGAACGTGTGACCGTTTATTTGTGAAGTCTGCTCATGCATTTAATAGTGTCCCCCATGACAGATTAATGATGATGTTTTTGGAAATGCTGGAGCCATTTTTTGTAACAAACTTCCGAAGCCCCCCCCCCGTGATTTTCTTAGTGAACTTTCGATTCATATGACTTTTGTACCAGAGGAGAGCTTACGTTTTTTTTTTTCTTTTTCATTGGTATGAATAGAAGTAACCGCAACAATTCCCATTATGTCACTATGACGTCATAGTTGAGGAAAGTTAAATACTGGATATAGAGTGGGAATTTTTCGCATTGTACTCACTCAAAAGCCTACATCTACACACTACCTCTCACCGCTCTGAGTAATATAAAACCACAATCTCTTACAGAGATGTCAAAGGAAATCAGGTCAACTTGCCGTACTGACCTTGCCGCATTCTCTCTTCCTCTCTCCCGCATCAAATGTTTTGAGACTATTTGTTTTTTTTTTTGTACCTTATGATGTTTCAATAAAATATAAATCTTAGCTGCCTTATCGTTTATATGTAGACATAGAAAGAATTTTGCGAATTTATACTTGTGGTGCCCCCCCCCGTTCAAGGCGGGTCACTATTCGACTTGTTTCATGACCTTTGTTTTTGGACTCCCTAGTTAGTGATTTTTGGTAAAAGGTCAACAAATTAGATAAAAACTATGCGTGGGGGCGCTATGAACCGTATTTTAAGACGCAACATAAACGTAAATCGAACTCTAAAAATGCATCTCTAACTCTAGCTCGAACTTAAAAGGAATTCGAACTACAACCTGAAAGCAACTCTACCTCGGATCTAAAGGAAAGCAAAACTCGAACTCCTAAGTTGCAATCCACGAAGAGTGAATTTTTACTCCTTCTACAGAGAGTGGTGCTTTGCAATATTAATTCACAATCAATGTTTTAATTCAATGTTCTAATATCCTCAGGTGTATTACATAGTGACTGATTTTTAAAAACGAAATACCACTTTTTGTATCTGAGAAAATCGCGTTTTTGAAAAATCGTTAACTCTAGAGGGTCCGTAACAACTCCCCAACTAGTTCAAACAGATCAGTCCTATTAGAAACGAACAGCTGCAAATGTATTTGTTTGTTTGAATAGTTTGAGAGGAGGCCGGGGACTCCAAATCAGCTAGGGACCAAAATATCCGACATAATTAATGAGCAATATATAGCGTGCCGTGTGCAAGGCATGCAGAAACAGTCACAATTTCTAACGGTTGAATCTATGCATAAGGAAATCGCCGCAGTTTATTACATACCTGGGTAAGTCAAATATGGTACGAGTTTGTAGAGGTAAAAACTTTCAGGGTTTGCCATAAAAAGTGTCCGTTATGATAAAAGTTTAAGAGATGATTAGAAGGAAATAAGTTCGAAATATTACTCGCCAAACTCTAGCGATCAAAAACCCAAAGAGAGAAAGATGAGAAAAACAACTGGACAAGGACGGATGCAGTAAATCCTCAGAAGCTCCACTCTAATATAGCATTTTAAACGGGAAGTAGCACGTCCAATGATAGTTCATTTACTACACCAATCCTTACGATGAGCATGTAGGGAAATGTTTGCAGCTTCTACACATGCAAATACCAAATTTCCAATAATTCAACAAACTGGCTGTTTCTCAAATATGCAGACGTCACGGCCAACGTATTTATTGAGCAAGCCCTCTAGCGATACGGGCTGGGATAATTTCCAAGACAGTTTTGTAAGTGCAGCACTACGGAGTGCAAACCCCAAACAAATTTGAGGGCTGCGATATGGGTCGGTCACGGCTGTTCCCATGACTTCACGTATGGACCTATCCTCGTCCGTTATTCAAACAGTGGAGTTGATTCTTGCTCCATTCCTGACAACTAAATTTAGAATTTTCCTCCAAACCTTTTACGTGTAAACCAATGACGAGTTGCATAGCAAGCTAAAAGGTCATCATAACGTATTGCTCACAATATTTGCTTTCGAAAAAAAAAACCGTGTTTGCAATCAGAATAGCAGAAAGCAACGCGTTGCTTTTCAACGAATTAGGCCAAGCGTGCCTTTCTTTAGCGACCGCGACGTGTTGCTTTCATATCACGCGTTGCTAATAAAAATTGGCATTTATAAGCTAAGTAATAGATTTTCAGAATGAAATTCTGAGCCGAAGTGTTGATTGTTAGCTTTAATATTTGTTTCCAAACCCGCACTGCCACACACTAAATCGTGTTATCGTCTCATCTGGTCTTTCTGTTCTATGTCACCCTGAGTGTTTGAAATAGGATATTTAGTTACAAACTGTGGCCATATATATGTTTCTCTTGTATCGTAGTTGTTTTTGTATATGGCAAGTAATATCGGTATACGATTGAAAAAATGGTACATTTTAATTTGCTTTTATATTTAGAAATGGGAGGGCCTTATACATGGATGCATGATTCTAGCAGAATCTAGGACGAAGGTTTAATTCAATTCAATGGCAACGCGAGGTTCAAAAATGATACAACCCGTGAATATAAAATATAATTACGGCCGATATTGAAACCTGAACTAAAAACTAAATATACATTAGCGCCGTTCACTGGTTCCCATTAACAACAGTCCTCTGTGGCCCAGTGGTATTTCTCACCCTAAAAGCGAGATGGTCAGGGTTCTAGACCGGTATTTTCGTTCTGGTATTGAGTTCTTTTATGTCTCCAGTTTCTCGAGCTTCTATATATATTTTAGCTTTATATAGCTGATCGCTTCCCACCTACTAAGTTTTACATATAGTATCAAATTGAAGGTTTACCCTCGTCTACAGAATAGGGTGTTGTTCCAGTAACGAAAATCACCGGGGGGTGGTAACACCCCCCCCCCCCATTCGGGAGTTTTGTTACAAAAATGGCCTCGGGTAGGGGACCGAGGGTAAACATTTTATGGATACAAGATTTTCTGATCTACAATATCTCTAAATGTATACTGAGTAGCTGTAGAGCCAATCATGTTTGATTCAACCAATTATTCAATGTATGTACAAGTGGAACCACATCAATGTTCAGAGAGATGTAGATTAAGACTGGAAGGGTGTTAACAGTGCAATGATGAAAGTACAAAATATTTCATTAGCTTATGAATATTTATCTGCGATTAAATGATTACGAAGTAAATTAAAATTGTGGCTGACGATCAACAGCTTTGGCTCAACTACTCCATTAAAAGAGAGATTTGATATCAGAGAAGAAAGTTTATATTTTCCTCAATTTTACCCCAGGAGAAGTTTTAGGTTTAGGAACTGTCTCTTTTGTTTTTAGAATAAAGGACATCCTCCAAAATGTTAAACGTGATTTTCCTTGCGAACGGACATTTCTTACATCTTTGATTAAACATTAAAAGAGACAATTCCATGGCAAAACACCATAGTGCACTGAGACTGAAGTCCTACGCATGAGATGCTCGGTCATAATGAAACATAGCCCGTTTCGATATACATTGCCATGCCCAGGACAAATCAGGCAATTGGAATTGAAACTCTTGACCCAGACAAACTAATATTTCGACACTAATTCGCTATAGCATATCTATTTACTTTAAAAATGGCCGGCCATTTTGGAAATTGTTGGTTTCTGCAAATTGCCATCCACTCTAATGTTGTGCATCGGTATTGTCGGAACTACACAAAATCCCAATGATCGATTTAGCTAGTTTGCAAATATGATTATTCCGCCCCTGATGGTACAAATCTAAGGCCCTTTTTCACAATGCTTGCTAGTCCCCTACTATAAGAACAGAAAGGCCACGTTTGTCAAAGATAAATAAAAGAAAATAATTGGATGTCAGTGTCGTTGAAATTTTTTATCGGTATATTAATCTCATTTACCACGTTTAACTCTATTCATTTTGTCAAAAACATGTAGATTGAGCATTAAACGATAGCATAATTTAATCCTCTCCATGTTATCTCCAATTATTCAGGATAGAAAACGAACTTCCACGTCGCTGCATCCTGACGGCTCGTCAAGGAATGGTAGCTGGAACGACTCAATGTAGACGTAGACGTCGGCGTTTGTCTGCCCACACCCTATGGTCCGCAGGGTTCATGTTCGGTGTAAACAGTGGTCCCAATGACAAGTCACCAATCTTGCAGTATAAACCGGTTGACGTGTTGTAGACAAGGCTATTTGGTACAGTACTGAACAAATGATGCGTGCAGCACAGCACACAGTGGCGCACCCACACTACAAATATGTTCCGTGGGACTCTCCACAAAAGGGACACGCTATCGTGTTGTTGACCATTTTGTAACCCGAGTTACCACGATGAATTTAACAGTCTTAGGGAATAAAACACAGCAGCCGACAACATACGCTGAGCGGTTTTATGGAGGTCATTGTTCAACTTAGAGTTTTCTCTTCAACAGACTTTAGGTAGGCGTCTGTGGAACTTTGATATTCGGGTTTAATTATAAGGTTTTAAAACAAAAATAGGGACCGGTTAGAATAGTTTTTCTGTTGAACCTTTTCGGGTGGTATAAAAAGGACATTTTAGGACAAAAAACATTTCTACACGGTTTTCGATTTTTCTTGGGAAATGCGAAGTAAATGTCCGTGTGTTGAATGGCAGCAGTGCGTGACCTGAGTTGGTGTACTCCATGCACAGCTGGAGTTTGCTGGCTGCTGTGGGAATAAATGTAACACAAACAAATTTGAGGGCTGCGATATGGGTCGGTCACGGTTATCCCATGACTCACGTATGACATCATCTCGTCCGTTATTCAAACAGTGGAGTTGATTCTTCAGTACATTCTTGAACAATAAATTTAGAAAATTTTGTCCAACCACTTTTACGTGTTAACAACCAATGACGATGTATAGCAAGCTAAAAGGTTATAACGTATTGCTCACAAGTTGCTTTCAAAACAACAGTTGTTGGCCAAATCAGATAGTCAGAAAGCAACCGCTGCTTTCAACAGGTTAATTTAGCAACCGTGTTTTCTTTAGCGACGTGTTGCTTTCATATCACGCGTGCTAATATAAAAATCTTGCATTTCCTAAGTAAGTAAATAGATTTCAGAATGAAATTAGGAGCCGAATGTGATGTTAAAGCTTTTAAATTTGTTCAATAAACCGCATGCCACACACTAAATCGTGTATCGTCTCATCTGTCTTTAATTGTTCTCTGTCACCCTGAGTGTCTGAAATAGGTATTTAGTTACAAACTGTGGCCATATATATGTTTCTCTTGTACGTAGTTGTTTTGTAAAAGCGCCAGTAATATCGGTATACGATTGAAAAAAATGGATCACATGTTTATATGTTATGTGGCTTTTATATTTTAGAATGGGAGGGAAGTATACGTAGCATGATTCTACAGAAGAACTATGACGAAGCGTTTAATTCAATTCAATGCACGGAGGATCCAGCAAATGATACAACCCGAATATAAAATATAATTACGGCCGATTGAAACTCTGAATAAAGACTGAAATCCATTAGCGCTCGTTTCACTGTATCCACATTAACACAGTCCTGCTGTGGCAAAGTGGTATTTCTACCCCTAGAAAGCGAGAGAGTCCGGGTTATAGACCGGTATTTTTCGTCTTTATTTAGTTCTGTGCTCGCCAGGTTCTCCGAGCTTCTATATAATATTTGAGCTTTAATATAGCTGATACGATTCCCACCTACCTAAGTTTAATATTATTAATCATGAAGGTTTTTAACCCTCGTCTACAGGAATCGGGTGTCAGTAACGAAAACACAGGGGGTGTAAACCACCCACCCCCCACCCATTCGGAGTTTTGTTACAAAAAAATGGATCAGGTAGACGAGGGTTAACATTTTTATGGATAAAGATTTTCTGATCATACAAATCTCTAAATTATACTTGAGTAGCTGTAGAGACCATCAGTTTGATCAACCAAGTACTTCACAGGTAGTACAAGTGGAACCCAAATCAAAATGTTCAGAGAGATTGGAGATAAGACTGGAAGGGTGTTAAATGTTGCACATGATGGAAAAGTAAAAAATTTATTGAAAAAAGCTTATGAATATTGATGACTAATGCGATAAATGATTGAAGTAATTAAATTGTGGATGACCCGAACTCGACAGCCTCTTGGCTCCACTTTACTCCATTAAAGGAGAGATTTTTATTGATGTCAGAAGAAAGTTTTATATTTCCTCATTACACCGAGAAGTTGTAGGTTTAGGAAATGTTTCTTTTTGTTTTAAGAATAAAGACATCTCCAAATGTTAAACTGTTTCATTGCTGAAGGAATTCTTAATTTTGA
>JAMKCH010014700.1:0-102541 GCA_023653785.1 Ophioderma brevispina
TTATATTCGAAAGTAAGTTCAACATTATTCAAGACATTGTTCTAGGAAGGATATAATTATGGCGACATTTTAAATTCCTGTGAGATTGGGAGGAAAATAATGTATGCCTTACTGGTATACCAGACACGTGTAGATTTTTTATAGTTCGTCGGGCTCATAGTTTACCTACAACGGTAAAGAATGGTGCTCTCGAGTCAGCGTGACTCTTCACGCCACATTAGTTTCATGGACTATGGATTCCAGCGGAATAATATCTACTTTGACAACTGCTTACAACGATTTGAAAGGTGGATGGAACCAGAGATTTCAATATCAGGTGTCTTTAAAAAAAATTGAAAGTACTGATTTTTGCCATGAGTAAGCTTTCCATAAAAAATAAACCCCATCGCAAAAGGATTAAGCTGGAAATGTTTCTTTGAGTACAAAAAATGAAATTTCTGATTCGTATTGGAGCAAAAGAAGAAATTCTGCATATGTTTTATATTGAAAATATAAGCAAATTCAAAAATCACCATATTTTCTCTCTTTTTAAAGGCATTTCTGTAACCACATACAAGGTAAGAATAGGAAATAGATTGAGTTGTCTCGTTCCTACATGAAATTACGATTATGACACAGCATTTGGGTGCTCAAACAAAATATCTCTGGTTGCACCTTTTAAATGAATAGTGCAAGAAATTTAACTAAATTAATGGTTTGACCTCAAACTTCTTGCAATAGAAACAACTCTGGTTGCAACTGGTCTAGGTAAAAAAATACTTTTGGCACTGAAGCATAACAATCAGGCAAGCTCTGGTTACCTGTACATTGTATTACTTTTTGATGCTAATTGCGATCGATGTAATATATAAATTATGTTCAATGATTGTCCCTCCGTTTTTTTTAAAGAAGAGGAAAAATATGGCCATTGGGATTGGTAAACGGAAAACATTTAAGTTTTTGCTCTCTGCGCAGTCTATTTTGATAAATGTATCAAAAAATTAAAATCCAGGATTGATACGTTAAATCATATTCAAATGATACCGCATCACTTAAGTGTCTCAGTTCAATAAAAGTTAATCGTTAGGCCTATTACTCTGAGCTTGAATGAGAGAAAATGTATATTACATTTAATCTACATAAGTAAGCAATAATTATTTTAGCCTTTCATCCAGGAGGGAGGAATCCGGGAGGGGATAACCCATAATACCGGGGTCGCAAAAGGAAAAATCTTGGAGTGTTTATGCAAAGAACGATCGTGTGACAGTACACTTGAGTATCTAAACCAAATTTGTGAAAATGATAGATTATAGGATAAGAACATTGCCGGGTGCCACCTGGGCATCTTGGCCTTGGGCGTTTTGAGAAATCCAAGATGGGTTGGTCGCCATAAATGATAATTATTATTCAACCTATTATCAAACTATGGAGTTACTTACTATACTATAGGAATCCATCTTTCAAACTTTATTCAACTTTATTTCCATTCCAATGCACACAGCAATACAATAGGTAGATATATATAAGAATACCAGTTACATATAAATTGGTGACAGGGGGAACGACATAAAGGCCAAAGGCCAGATGTAATCGTCCCCCTAACAATATAACACAATATACATAACAAAAATAAATTGTACTGGGAGGTAGATTTGACATTGTCCAATGATAATAATAAAGTAGATTGAGGCAGGAAATAAACTGTAAGCACTGTGAAGAACTAGTAAGCAATTATAGTTGTCATCATTTCTTCTTAGATTAGTTTTAATGTCTAACACCGTGCATTTTTGCATTTTGAATAACAGTAGGTAAATTATTCCAGTATCCAGGCCCCATAGGACCTCACATAGTTTGAAGCGAAAGTAGTTTGTTTTGGCAAGTGATCGAATTATGTTTCTTGGTAGGAATATGTATGTATAATAAATCGTTTAGCAAACCACCTAGCTCATTAGGTTGTAATACATGTCATAAACATTATGGATATTTAAAGCTGTGAAAGAGGGTTGGTGTGATCTATAATGGCGATTGATACAATTCTCACTGACTCTTTTTTAATGTTATGAATTCTTAATCTAATTATTTTATGTGTACGACCCAGGCAAGACATGCCATATGATATGTAGGGTAATTCTATTGAACAAAATATTCGTTAGAATCTATTTGGTGACACAAGTGTTTTAATTGTTCAGGGGACCACCCACATTTCTAGATTTTTGTATTTGATTACAGCCAATATATGGGTTTCCACGAAAGAGTGGCATCAATAAAACACCAAGCCATTTAGGCTTGTTAACCCTGGTTAGCACTGTTCCATCTAAGTTACTTCATAGAATTGGAAATTTAAAAAGTTTTTATGGGTTGTCCCCATATTCGTTGGTAGTTTGTTTTGCTAACGCTTACTGAGATAGTTTTGGCTAGCTTAAACCAGTTTGACACTTTCTGAATTTATGTGTAATTAATTGTATTTTATCAGCAAGATTTCTGTCGGAAACAAATGGTATCGTGTCATCAGCAAACAAGACGAAATCTAACATTATTGATATTTAACAAAAATACAAAATTAATATAGATAAAAATAACAAAGGATTGAACCCTTAAGGAAACCACATATTATATATTGAACTTCAGATTTGTAAGAATTATAAGCTACATATTGTTTTCTTCACAAAACCATTGGAATACGATGCCTCTAGGCATAATGTTCTAATTTATGCGTTAAAAGTCATGGTAAATAGTATCAAAGGCCGTTAGGATAAATCGAGGATATGCCCATGTAGGTGTTCGTTATTTTTCAATAGTCATCTGTACATTTATCGCAGCAATTCAAGAATAGCCATCTGGGTTGAAAAATGAGACCTAAACCCAATTGTTTCTGTTTAAAATCCTATATCATAACGATACACATCTATTGAAAACAATTCTTTCCAGAATCTGTGAGGAACATGGTAATCTCGAAAATCAGGTCGGTAATTTGAATATACATCAACTGTATCCTTTTTAAAATAGGTACATTTTGGCTATATTTAGTTCATTTGGACAAAGCACCTTTTTGTGCTTAGGATAGATTTTGAGACATAATGGAAAGGGCTACTTACTTCATTGCAATTTTGAACAAGGAAATTACTGATCTCCTCATGACCTGGACGTTTGTTTTTATCGAATTTTCCTATGATTGTTAGTATTTCACTTTCAACTATATGTAACATGTACATATTATGTTGAAGTGGGTTAAATCAATATTCGTGATATTTCTTGTCTCCAATAGTAATTTTCTCAGCTAGTTTTGGACCAATATTCACGAAAAAATACAGGGTGAGTCAAAAAAAACTTGACCCTGATTGTGTCCGCCATTTTGATTTTTTAAGTAATATATATCTAACATATTTGGTATCATCTGAAAGCTGGGTTCATTATCTTTAATTTACTGCAAAGATCATTCCAATCGGTTAAATATAGACCGAACTACAGTCTTTCGAATCAAGAATCTACAGTGAATAAATAGCCTGATTTTCTTTTGGACACGGATTTCCTTCGCTGAACGCCGTTCATTTCATTGTGATTCCGTGGAAAGAGCAGAAAACCGACTACTTGATTCAAACGACTGTAGCTCGGTCTAGACCTAACCGATGTGAATGATCTTTGCAGTAAATTAAAGATAATGAACCCAGCTTCAGATGATACCAAATATGTTAGATATATATTACTTAAATATTTAAAATGGCGGACACAATCAGGGTCAAGTTTTTTTTGACTCACCCTGTAGTTAAAATCATCGCAGATAGTTGTGGATTGGTTACAATTTCACTTGAAACATTTAAGAACTGTGTCTGTTGCTTCTTTTTGGAAGTGCGATCGATTATGCTATTTATAGTTTTCCAAGTTTGCTTCATATTAATTTTAGCATGCTGAAATTTGGATTCGTAGTATTCACGTTCTGCTTTACGAATAAGACTGTGCAATTTGTTCCTGTATACTTTATACACGTTTAAGTTGTCTTCGCTTGGATGACATTTATAGGCTTTATACAGTTTATTCTTCTTGTTGATACTTTTTAACAAACCGGTTGTGATCCAAGGAGATATTTGATCCTTCTTTCTGTTTTTAGATTTTTTCACGATGGGTATGCACTCATCAATCAAGTCATTTAATGTTGAGATAAATGTATTATAGTCATCATTCGCATTGACTCCATTCAATATCTCACACCACTTGACTTTGGATAATTTTTCTTACAGTTTGTTAACATATCTATCATTATAATTCCTCTTAAGGTATTCATTATCAGTAATCTTTTTCTTTGGTACATTCATATCTGTAGTCAAAGTAGTCAAAAATGGTCGCTAATATCTGTCACCAATATAGTCGAAGAAATATCATCATTGTTGTTAGTGCAACTCTTATTGATAATATTTTAAACCGTATGTTCAGTAAATTCTTGTTGTTTTTCGTATACCTGTGTCGGTAAAAGAGAATATGAAGAATAGATTTCAAAGTAGGTCTGCTTGATTTCTTCTTTTAATAGATCACATGTTAAATCCCATGGATAGTATCACTTATTTTCCCTTGTCAATCTTTTCCTAATATTGGGCGAAATCACCAATGAAGTGATTTATTCGAAGTAACGTACTCTGTAATTTTACCCAACAATTACAATTTTTTATTGTGGTTTTTGAGGCAAATTTCAAACAAAACCAGGATCATAATTAGCCGCAGCATTTATTAACTCATCCCTAATCTTGTATTTTTTAAGATCGGTTGTTACTATAATCATTCCCGCTCCGCTTTTTTGAATACTTATAATTTGTGTCAACCATTTTTTTCAGATGTTCACGTTTTGGGCTGCCACATTGATTGACGACTCATGTTTTCAATTTAAAAAGGATAGAATATATGTAGTATTGTGATCTAACAATATTGTTGAATGGTTGATGGTTTATGGTTTCTTCAACTGTTCACTTTCGATGGGGACTACATAAATTTAGTTGCCACTCTCTTGGTTTTATGATTTTCAAGAATCATGCAAACAAGGTCAAGGCATTGAATGTTTTTTTTGGTCCATTACTTTTAGGCAATTTTTTGTTGCAAAATATTTTGGTTACAGTCTGATTATTTCATTGTTCATTGTGTGTGTGTGTGTGGGTTGTGGGGGGGGGGGGGGGTTTGATACCCCTTCTCACTATCAAGAGGCCCTTTACAGCCATTTGGAAGGCCTTACAAATGTAATTGTTACGACAAGTATACCTCCTGGTCACCTTATCTCTTCTTAAAGGTCCAAGAAATGAATGATAAACCTAGTCCAAATCTTTACGGGCATTCCATCCAATAAAAAACAGGGCCACAAAAAAGAATACACTACCAGTGACATCATTATTGAACTATTGATTTCAGTTCAGTGTCATGAATATATTCACACCGGTCACCTGCAATTTTCTCTTCCTCTCTGAAAATCAATGTCCCTAATGATGTCATAACCAACCTAAATATTGAACGCTTTCTAGCCCCTCCTTGAAGACTTGACACAAACCACATAATTGTATTTGCATTTCCCCTGACCTTTTAGACCTACTCAGGTGAAATAAACACACGAATCGTTGACAGATAGGTTAAGATTAACCGAAGAAGTGGACTAAATCGAAGGATACAACTTTCATCATATAATTCAAGATCAATCCATTCATATTATTTTCAGTATTGACATTATAGAATCCAGCTTTCCTGATATTGCCATTTGTTTAATATCGGCAGTGTTCGTCCAGAAATATGGCGGAAACCAGGTAAGAGCCAGCAATTGCTACAATGAGAGTTTCGTGGCCGTGGACTCGTTTTACCAAAATTATTTCAAAGTTTGTAACAAATAAGGCCTGTTGGAAATTAATCATAGTCCTCAGGTATCATAGTCCGGCTCCATAGAAGACAACGGAATAAAAGCGTGAAACTAACTGTTGCGTCAGAGTCAACTGAATCGATTGGCCCTATTGTTCACCATTGTTCCGGACGTGAACCCGGTCGTGGACCATATCTAACTGCCACACCGGTCACTGTCATCGTGCGATGATAGTTCAGACGTCCATGTTGGAGGTACCATGCCCAAACAGAGTCTTTTTTGGTAATGGGATATTCCGAATGAAACAATCCCTACTTCCAGAAGCAGCAAGAGCTTATACGGGAAGAGCCCATGAGACAACGTGGCAATTCATAGAAGGCATTGAATCCATCACAAGAATGGGTTGCTGGTTTGGCTGAATCCGTGGTAATGACGTATAATATCATGCCACAAATCAAGCCACTATTTGGGAATCAAGCCACCTTCCTCTCAACTAAAGATGAACATCTTCAATATTTTTTCCCTTAACATTGCTGTGTGGATGCGAAACAGATATTCTTACGAAGATTGAGGATTACATTAATAGTAACCAACCGATACAGAATAATGTTGGGAATCCGACTCCAATATATAGTCGCTAACAGTTGGTGTGTGTATGTGTTTGTACCCACTGACTAACCACCCTCACTTTCCTCCCCAATTTCACAATTGAAATGGCTTGGGCACATTCTCCGGAAACATCACTGATGCTTAGCACATTCTATGCTCTTTTAATGAATCCCCAACCTGGCACAAGGAAAAAGGGAAGAAGAGAGTGTCACTACCACCAGTACATATCCACATACTCAATAATGACCATAATCGCCTAATCTTGCCGAAGAATCATAAATTAATCTCAGGATAAATCCCATTGGAGGCAGCTTGTGACCGACTGCTTCAGCCTGAGGATGATTATGCCATAAATAATGTGGTCACTAACACTTATGCAAAGGCCACGGAGCGCAAGATTAAGAAGCACGTCAATAAGTGGTAAAACTTTTGTTACAACCTCCTTTCAGATCAGACGTGGCTGACCCATATTCTTCACGAGAAGAGACATGAAAATATCTAGCTGAGCATGTTCGGGGCAGCAGAATCAGGTTCATCGTGGGTATGGAAGCTTATGGGCAAAATATTCCATAAGCGTACATGTAGTCAGTCTGGATGTTACACGCATATGCATTTTGTCCAAAAGCCAGAAGATTCGCATAGAGTAGTAGCAACACGATTGGTCATGCAACAGAACCTGCAAGACCTCTATATGGGTCAATCTTTTTATAATAGCTGCCTTTAATTTCTTGTATGATAATTTCCGTACATGTTTGAATTGTATTTCAATCTTTCATTAACATTATTGTGCTGCTGCAACCATGTTTTGCTTCTGTATTTGTTTTCATCCATTTCATTTGTGTATATAGATCTTGAATATTAATGTTGAAAGATGAATAAATTTGAATTGACTTAAATTTGTTTTGATCCCCAGATTGTGGTGACAATTTGAACAAGACCAATTGGTGCCCTTATTTCGTGCTAATAGAGCGTAATGCAACTTCCACCCAATTAAGAGCTTTACTTTTAGCTATATGCCCTAGCGGCAAGATCTCATAGCGTTTACCAATGTGACGCACCCCCTAACAAGTACAGATTATTTTTGCTCTAAACATCAAATTGTCATAAAATTCATAAAAATCAAGTTTCAACGCGTGTTCTCACTTATCTAGTATTGCACTTTTTCTTGGAAAAGGAATTCAAGTCATCTCCATGTCCCTGAATATCAGTGACCAAGGGATGTGCACCACTTGTCTCATTAACTTCCACAGCATAATATCTGGTGCTATTTTAAGTAATCCGCCCGTTACTGATAGGGACCACGACTTCAATTTCTGGGACTGACAGAGTCATGTTATTGTCAATGACGTTAAAAAGCTTTCTGAATTGTTTTCATCGCCCGATTTAGATTAAGCCTAACAGCCTCATCACTGAAGAAAATAAAAAAAACACTCCAACTTCTGCTGGGTAGTTCACATAACTTTGCACTCGTAAATATTCCTCATTTATTCAAAAGGAAATGAAGATGATCAAAAATTCAGAAAAGAAAACTTTTGATATGGCAAGCTATGACCTAACCTCTTGGTTCAGAACCAACACCCATAACTTAATCATATTAATATAGGACCTCTCTTCTATGGTGAATGATTTTCGATTTCTGCTATGAACGCAATAAATTGCATAGAAATGGGGTTACGCGGTACGTTACGGGTTTGGTTCTGCACAAAGATGTTAGGTCACAGTTCGCCAAACAATTTTTTTTCTCATGAGCTTTGTTCACCTTCGTTTCCCTTTCGAATAAAGGATGAAATATAGGGTCAAAGAAAATTGAACACAGAGTAGAACCTCTAACTTTATTTATTCGTGAAAGAGGACAGGTAATTTGTGTTCCACGTCATGAAAAATAGCTTAATCTAAATCGGGGTGATGGTATAACACCTGCAATCTTTTTGGTTGCATGGATAATAACAATGGCTCTGTAGTTCCAGATGAAAAAGGAATCTGTGAAGTGTTTGGTCTTCTACATACCGAGCCGATTTACTTAAAATAGCCCCAGTATTTGTTGGAGTCAATGAATCATGGTGTACATCCCATAGTCACTGATATTCAGGGCATAAATTGAGATGACATTTCATTTTCTCGAGAATGTGCGCATACTAGACGTGAGAACACACGTAGAACTGATTTCTATAATTTTAGGAAAATTATTTCGGATGAATTATGTACTTCCCAGGGGTGCGCCACTCTGGTCCTTATCCGAGCATCTTTTTCGCTTTGGCCTCATGGCCTGCTATAGTAGATTCAACCTATCGTGTCAAGCATTTAAGTCAACGTCATTAACTCTCAAACATTCTGACTAATCGTATTTGCTTCAGTGGCATTCAGTGTAACAGGTGATTTGAATGTTACTGACTTTTGAGCGCCCGTGTTTTGGATACGAAGGAACACAAAAGTCTTTTCACTCTCTATTCAAAAATGCTGTCAACATGAAAGGTCAGATTATCTTAGTTCGTTCATGAAAGAGGTGAATCGGGCCACATGTTTTCTTCTCTCCCAACTAATCGCCGCTGTCCAAAACTTTTCCTCTGGTGACACGATGGGTTGAATCTGCTATACAGACTGTCCCAATAAAAACTATACAATCAAAGTAAAAATGATTACAAATATAAACTGTGCATTTCTGCGAGATATTTTGACTTAAGTTGTTAAACTAGTTCCTAAGCTAAATTCTCGCTTTTAGTCCATCCAATTTGATGGACCCTAACCGGAGATATTGTCAATTGAACACGAAGGATAAAATACCATTTGGGCCACTTTCCCTTGACGGTTCAAGAAACTAAATGGTATAAGGCATGTAGCATCATTGTGAGATTAACCATTTTTCAAACAAAAGAACATTGTACTGATCAGAGTGAATGTATTATCATGCATTGAACTAATCCATATATTATTTTCAAACAGTGAAAGCACCAAATATTATGTTGTGGGGGAAATGGGTGCCTCACTCTCAGGGGGACAATCATGAAATTCATGTACATTTTGGAAATTTGACTGCTGAAACTAATGGAACAGCCACAAGCCTCTTTTGGGGGACAAATGTGCGTACAACGCTCTAATGTGGAGGGACAACTTATCATTCCCCTATTCACCACTCCCTCCGAGATGTCAGGGAGGAACATAATGAAGAAACCAGCGTTGAACAAGGAACAATAAATGAAAGGATGGTTGGTGTTCAAAGGTCTCAGTTTACTTTCAACAAAGGTGTTTTATGGTTCTACCTTCTGCTGAAACCTGGAGCAAGACTGAGACAACAAGACTGTTTACAATTGAATTTCCCAATGCTACTTGTATTTATTGGCAATGGCGACATTATGAAGTTATAAATATGTTATATCACAAGAAGCAGCACTTTGTACCTATTTTTGTTTTAATTTTCAATAAAGAATGTCTTGAAGTTGATTTTCAATGGCAACTCTGTTGGTATCAGGAGAGCCGAAACTGGCCCAACAGGTTTTTCAAGTGTCTCAGATAATTGGCCATAACTCCTGAACCAGACCCCAAATTACACGAACTAAAATTCTTATGAAAGCTGGAACATTCATAAAAAGAATCGGTTAAAAGCCAGTTGAGATGAAGTTAAGTTCTTGGCCAAAAAATGAATCTTTGATTGTATTTTTTTTGACAGTCTGTAGTACCCTCTTTCGCTTTGGACCAGCTATCATTTATGTGACGGTGTTGATAAAGTAACAGAGGGGCTGATATTTACCCAAGGGCATTTTTACTCGGTTGGGTACAAATGAATGATACAATTGTAACTCCATTTTACCTATTTGAAATAATGGTCAAAGTCCCCTGACCTTAGCTCTTGCCCAAAAGTCTTTACGGTGGTGAAATCTTATACAATGATTGTGTATCGCCCGACAACGATTCGTGAAACTTACACTTTGGTTGACATGTTAAAGCGCTACACTGGTTCCCACTTTATAAACTTGTGGATATATTAATATTGTGATAGTTAAACTCAATATTAATCAAAGAGCCACAAATTACATTTTATATTTCGGAATGTTAAAAAAATGCAGAACCACCATGCACCACCTCCATTAAACACTTTCGACGCAAAAGGGAGGCTTCACTTTCCTCTCCCTAAATGTAACTATCTTCAATATCAAAGATGAATGTCTTTTAGTGTCTCACATACATTAATATTTATAAACAACCGTAAATACCTTATTTTAATATTTCAAATGGAAATAGTGCCCGAATGTGTGATAAACTGGTTTTCATGTCTATAGGTGCCCTTTATTGAAATTGAACTGAAGGTTTTTCTTCTGCTGCTTGGCTTGGCTTTGACAAGTATAACGATTTATGACAATGTGAAAATTATTTGGCGAGAAGCAAGTCGGGAAAGGACCCAAGTTAAACCTTCCACGAGCATGGTAAGTTACTAATTAAATGTTAATGACTGAAGATACTTTACCTTCGATTGCATTGGCAAAATATCAATACATGCGTTCAGTTTGTCGATGAATAAGGCACAATCAATCAATTATGTATTTTTGTTCAAAACCACAAGGGCGATTCTGGCCAATCAATGCACGAGAAGTTGAAATATGCAGACATTAACCTATTCATAAAACGTTTTTATAGCGCATATTTTTATTTTTAAAAACTCTGAATGCGTTAAGGAATGCGGTCGCACCCCCAAAATTGCACAAAGGGGAAAATGGCCCAGTTTTTGCAGATTTTTTAAATAAACATTTCTAGAAAATGTGACAAGAACAATAATAATAATACAACTATGCTTATAAAGCGCATTACACAATTAAGTCTCAATGCGCTGCAGAACACACTGTAAAAGGAATGAATACAAACGTACATGTTAACTACAACCACAAAATAAAGTACATGTGGTAACAAGAATGTGAGATGAAATAACTTAGTTAAGGTTAAACAAGTAAGTTTTAACAGAGCATTTGAATTGGTCAATAGTCTGTGAAATTTTTATTCCATAAGGAAGATTGTTCCATAGTTCAGCTGCAGCAGAAGAAAATGCACGACGACCATAAGATTGAGTTGAGGTTGATGGGCGTATGAGACGACACTGCGACATAGAGCGGAGAGAGCGTGTAGGCTTGTATTCATGAATGAGTTCTTGAAGATATATTGTTGCAAGTCCATGTAAAGCTTTGTAAGTAAGGAGAAGAATCTTGTACACGATGCGAGATTTGATGGGTAGCCAGTGTAGATCGCGGAGAATTGGAGAGATATGATCCCGAGATTTTGTGAGAGTAACAAGTCTTGCGGCAGAGTTCTGTATGCGTTGCAGCTTAGCAATTTGGGCATCAGGAAGACCATAAAGCAGGGAATTACAAGAGTCTAAACGGCAAGTTACAAATGCATGAAAAAGTTTAACAGTAGTTTGCTGGTCAAGAAAATCCCCGATTTTGCTGATTTTGTGGAGTGCATGAGAAGCGGAACGACAAATATTGTTGATATGTGAATCCAAGTTAAGATCATTTTCAAAAAGAATACCAAGATTGCGCGCATTTGAAGATGGTTCAATTTCTGCATCCCCAATACATACGGACGAAATACAATCTCTGGATCTGAAGCGAGATGTGATATGGAGAACTTCTGTTTTGTCTTCATTTAATTTAAGATGATTAGCGTTAGACCAGCTTTTAATATCCCTGACACACAGTTCCAATTTTGAAATTTTAGACGATTTATCATCATCCTTTAAAATAGCATAAACCTGTGAGTCATCAGCATAAATCATTCTGCTTATTCCATGAGCATCAATTATATTTTCCCAAGGTGATGAGTACATAGTGAAACTTAAAGGGCCAACATCAGAGCCTTGAGGTACACCCTCATCAAGAATATGAACAGGAGATTCGTTGCCTTCTATAACAATGCATTGTGAACGATTTGCGAAATATGACTTTGACCCAATTTAAAGCAGATTCAGTTATGCCAAACTTATCAGAGAGACGTTGGAAGAAGATGTCGTGGTTAATAGTGTCAAATGCGGCGGAATAATCCAAAAGAATCAAAATGGCCTCCTGGCCTTTATCAGCAGCAAGTAGCAAATCATTATAAACATGCAATTAAAGCAGTCTCTGTGCCGTGGTTAGATCTATACGCACTCTGCATTTTACCATTTAGATTGTTCTCAAGCAAATAGTTTTGAATCTGTGAAGTACACGCACGTTCAATTGTCTTGGCAAGAAACTTTAAATTTGCAACTGGCCGGTAGTTTTTGAGTATCTCAGGGTCTAAACTGGGTTTCTTGATGAGTGGCACAATTTGAGCATGTTTTAAATCATCAGGAAATTTACCATTAAAAAGAGATAAATTCACAATTGTAGTGATAACTGGAGCAATTTCATCAAGACATTTCTTGAGGAGCCAAGTAGGGATTGGATCTTGTCCACAAGATGAAGAAGGCGATTTCATAATAATGCTCTGAACATCCTCCTCAGAAAGAGGTGTAAATCCAGAGAGAGTGCATGTAGCTCTAGTAGATTCGCAGAGATCATTTGGAAGGCCGGTGGAAGAGGTGATCGTAAATTCTTCACTGATACGCTTAATTTTGTCAACAAAATAATTTGAGAATCGCTCAACAAGGGGAACATCAGATGTGTCAGCAGGAAGAACGTTAGTAGATTTGGGCGTACATAAGCTGTCAATCTTCTTAAACAGTTGGCGAGAGTCACATCCTTCCAATTGCCTAACATGATAATCACGTTTGGCCTGTTTAAGAAGGTGTTGATAACGTTTACATTCTTCTTTGAAGATTTGTCTGTGAATTTCCAGTTTGGTGGAATACCAACAGCGCTCATGGCGACGCACTTGTTGTTTCACTTTCCGCAACTCCAGTCTCCTCATTAAACCAAGGTGCATGTGGGCGACATGTAATTTTCCGAGTTATGAGGGGTGCATGTTTGTCAAGCAAGTTAGACAAAACAAAATCATATTGAGTTACTAACCGATCACTTTTTGGTGATGAGATGTTCAAACGTCATTTAGGGGATTATTTCCACTCTTACAAAATAAGGTCCACTTTTGAAGTCTCTCACCCCTAAATAATTCCTTCGTATGGTCTTGCATATGTTTTGCCACTAATTCTACTGAAGATCACATATGAACTTATGCTTCTTTACTGAAAATACCAATTGATTTTAACATTCCGTTTTAATTTCTGAGGTCTACTTTTGTATATTTCAGTTCCTATAATCAAGTCTACTACGTTTTTTATCCGAACTATTGATGAACAATTATCTCTATAATAGTTACATAACAAAAAGATCGTAGGTTTATTCCTTTTGGGCTATTTGTCATATTTTTATCCAAGTCAGATGTTTGTTTATTAAATACGTTATTGTCAAATGGAATACTGCCCAGAATGTAAAACCCACGCAACTTCAATGTACATATTTACATACCATGTGTTGAGCAAATATTTGTACCATTGGTTCATACTTCGTAACCATTGTGATTTTTATGTACTTTTTGATACTGCAATATAACTTTCGGAATGATAATTTATTACGTTAAAAGTGTACAGTGCCTCATCTAGCACGCTTAGCATTATTACAAGGGTACTTTGTATCACCCCACATAGCATAATTTAGTTTACATTTTATTTTAAATGTATTTGAATCTATTGGTTTCCATAAAATTATTGTAATCTACAGACTGTCCCCGCAAAAATATATACAATCAAACTAAAAAAAAACCTGTGCATTTCTGTGAGATATTTTGATTTCATTTTGTAGAGCAGATCCTAGGCTAAATCCTCGTTTTTATTTCATCCAATTTGATGCACCCTAACTGGAGACATTGTCAGTTGAACACAAAGGATAAAATACCACTTGGGCCAGTTTGACTTGAAGGTTCAAGAAACTAAAGTTTCAAGGTGTGTAGCATCTTGTGGAATTAAAATGTTTTCAAACAAAAGAATATTGTAGACATCAGATTATCATGCACTGAACTAATCAATATATTATTTTTCAAGCAGTGAAAGCCCCAGAAATTATGCTGTGAGGACTCATTCTCAGCGGGACAATAATCATGAAATTCATGTGAATTTTACTGCAGAGGGGACAGCCACGAGTCTCTGTTTATGGGGAACAATTAATGTGTGGACAATGCTCTTAAGTTAAAGGGAGGGTTAATTTTCCCTTCCCATTCCCCACTACCCTTCCCATTACCCACTATGCCATGGAGAAACAAAAGCAAGAAAACAGTGTTGAACAAAAAAACACTAATAAAGGAAAGGATGGTTGGTGTTCAAAGACCTCACTTTACTTTCAACGAGTGTATATTTATGATTCTTTCTTCTGCTGAAACCTGGAGTAAAGCCGAGACAACAAGACTGTTTCCCGGGACTGTTTGGAATTTAATTTTCCATTATATTATTGGCGATTGTGAATATATTATTTCACAAGGATTGTGAATATGTTATTTCACAAGGAGCGGCACTTTATACTTTTTTTTTTCTAATTTTAACTTTCAATCAAGAACGTCTTGAAGTTGATTTTAAATGGCATCTCTGTTGATATCAGGATAGCCGAAACTGGACCAATGTGTTTTTCAAGTGTCTCAGATAATTGGCCTTAATTCTTGAACCAGAACCCCAAATTACACCAACTAAAAATATCGTAAAAGCTGAAACATTCCTGAAAAAGAATCAGTTAACTTCCAGTTGAGATGTACTTAAAGACACTATCAGTGATTTGCTAAATCAGGAAATCGAAAAAATCATCAAAAATCAGATTTTTGCATGTATGTAACACGTACAGGTATCCTAACATACCCTGCAAATGATAAGACCAGAAGCAACCTAATAAGGACAGAATCGGAAATTTTAGTCATTACTGTCCGTTCGGACACTTACTGCAACACGTATTTGAATGGGGAATCGTATCTTGGAACACTGCCGTTTTCTTCCTTTTCTGTCAATTCTTCAGTTGGAAAAGGTAACTTATGAGAATTCTACAGACTTATCCTTCACTTTGAAGCTATTCCTGCAAATTTCAAATATTTTTCAAATCACTGATAGTGTCTTTAAGATTTTGGCAAATAATTCAATCTTTGGTTGTATAGTTTTTTGAGACAGTCTGTATGTATTTACGGTCGTTGAATCCTTTTCGATAATTGTGAAATTGCTGGGTGACCATAATTTCATTCTGTATATTAATAACGGGGGGTCCTGTCAGGGTGCTGTCTGTTTGTCTGCCCGCGTCTATTTTCTCGGAGACAAAGGGTCGCACGTTCCTGAAACTTGGTAAGTGGGTGCCCCTTGACCTTTCGAAGACCGAGTTTGTATTGGTTAGTGGATCAAAGGCCATCGGGGGGTCATTCAAGGTCAAAAGCGGTCAAATGGACCGCGTCTATTTTCTCGGAGACCGAGGGTCGCACGTTCCTATGTCCTTATAGTAAATTTACCCCTCTCTTGGGTCCACACACAGCAGTGGGTCTCCAGCAGACATTCATATTTGCAAAAGTGATATTTTTCTCTGAATTTTCGCGTGTTCAGATATTGGTATCTCGTTCGTTTCTTCTTCTTCTTGCGTATGAGGCAGCAGCTAAACATGTTGTAAGCGTTAGAGCCAACTCACTGTTGATTGGTTGGGGTTTGAGAAATCTATGTCCACCGGTGGACGAAAGGTAGGGCACTCATTGAGAATGTGATCCGCAGTCTGTGATGGAGAACAACATTGGCAGGCTGGCGATGGCCGCAGCCCCCATCGGTGCATATTGCTATTGAAGCGACCGACTCCTGTGCGAATCCGGTTTAGGGTGACCCATTCCTTGCGTGGGAGATTGCTGCCAGGTGGTAGTTCTGTCCTAGGTGTAATAGAGAGTTGATCTGGTCTTGGGTATCTAACCAGGCAGTCTCCACTAGTCTGTAAGATGTTGAATGGGGCACTGGTAGAGGTTTATAGTCGGTGTTGTCGGCAGAAAGGTCGGCAAGAGTGCAGTCTCTGTCTATACCTAGTTGGTGTGATTCTTTGACGGTGTTATGCAGCAGGTGTTTGTTGTCCAGCAGGGCTTTATTCATTAGTTTGTGCATGTGGTGTTCTCTCCGGAGTACTGCAGGTGCAATGCCTGAAAGCACTGGTAGGAATTCAGATGGAGTAGGACGGAGGCAGCCAGTGATGGTTCTCAAGGTCTTGTTGAGTACAGTGTCCAGCTTCTTTGGCTGAGAGCTGTTGCACCATGCTGGGGCTGGATGTTCAGCAGTGCTGTAGACCAGAGCCAAGGCAGTGGTGCGTAGGGTCTTTGGGCTGGCACCCCATGAAGATCCAGCAAGTCGGCACAGGAGGTTATTCCTCGAAGATGCCTTGGCGCATACGGACTCGAAGTGCTGCCGGTAAGTATTAAAGCTGCCGGTCAAGCTTCACTCCCAAGTAGATTGGTGTAGGATTGTATTGCAGAGGCGCTCCGTTGAGGTTGATTTGAAGCTGGCGATGAGCCTCTTTGGTGTTATAATAATAATAATCATGGTTTATTCTAATCCCAAATCGTGGCCTGTAGGCCAAATTGCCAGAGACTTCACAACTTAATAATTACTAGACAGAAACAATGCAACTTGGAGGCAGCAGCTTAAACAGCGCCATAATATTGCAATATTCAAACACACTACACGAAACACACACCGGATGGGTAGTGCAAGCTTTCATGGTTCATTTGCCCATTTCAAATGAACCATGGAGAAAGTGGTATTCAGGTTTTAATCAATATCTGTTAAACAAATTAAATCCCAAATTGAGTTCCCGAATTAAATCCAGCAAGTGGTCCCACTGAGATTCGATCCGAGGACCCTTTGCTCCAGAGGTAAGCTTGCTACCGCTAGACCACGCCACTTTCTCAAGTGAGGTGGAAGACAGTAGCGGTGGTCTTGGCTTCGCTCAGCTTCAGTCTCCAGGTCTTGAGATATGCTGCAAGTAGGGCCATGTTTGTAGTAAGTGTGCTTTCTACTTCTGTCCAGTTGCTGTCCGAGTGGAGGAGGGCAAAATCGTCGGCGTAACCATATTGTCTAGATGTTGTTTGAGGTAATCGCTGATATACAAGATGAACAGCCAGTACAGATCCTTGTGGTACTCCGTTCCTCAGACGACGCAGACGACTACTCTGCCCATCACTGGTTTTGAGAATAAAGCTACGGTTTGCAAGCATGTTACATATGAATTGTACAACGTGACGATCCGGGATGGTCCTGAGAAGCTTGAGTGTCAGGCCCTGGTGCCACACAGTGTCGTATGCTGCAGTAAGGTCCACCAAGATACGACTGCTTACGGCGATTTCACAAGCTTTCCTCAATATCATTTGTAAGTTTTACTATGTGGTGGACAGTGCTCCGGCCACGGCGAAATCCTGCTTGTTCGTCAGGCAGATGGGGTTCGACGACGGGCTCCAACCGGGCCAGTATCATCCTCTCAAGGAGTTTGAAGGAGACACACAGTAGCGATATTGGGTGGTAGTTCTTAGGGTTGTCGATAGGCTTGTTTGGTTTGGGGAGTGCGATGATAGTAGCTCTCCTCCAGATCTCGGGTAAGGACTGGTTGGTGAGGCAGCATGTGTAGAACTCCTGGAGCCAATCTAGACATCGTGGGCCGCATTGCATCAGGAACTCTACTGGTATGTTATCAGGGCCCTGGGCTTTTCCACTCTTTAGTTGGCTGATAGCAGAGGTAAGCTCATCTAGTGAGAAGGATGTTGAAAGCGACCCGTCCACGCCAGGGGCTCGACGAAGTTTGGTGATCTCTTTTTTGACAGAGCGAGTGTGATCCTTATCAATGTTCTTGAAACGACCATTTGCGAGGAGTTGCTCAGCAATTGAGTTGGCAGTCACTGGACATTTCGATGGTTTGGAAATTCTGCCGGTGAGGCGGTTTATAATCTTCCAGGCCTCCTGCTGGAGTGGGTGAAGTCGATTAATTGGACCGTCTCCTCTCAGCGCTCACGGCGTTTCCTGTCCAAGCGGTTTGTCAGATCTGAAGCCTTAGATGAAGCTTCTTCCCCGGGTTCAGAATTCAGAAAATCATTGTAAAGAGGATCACATTCCTCATCCCAGAATGGGATATAACTGCGACGGCAGCCACGTGGGATGGTCTTCTTTGCTATATTTATAAAGAGCTGACACAGTGCTATGTAAGAATTGTCCAGGTTGGAGGAGGTTGGTGTCGGGAGGTTGGGCACTTCTGAATCCACCAGGTTCTTGAACTGGTCCCAGTCTACCTTGCGGAAGTTCCACCTGTTCACTGGCTTTGTTGGTACAGGCTTAGCTAGGCTCTCCTGAGCGATCAGTGATGGTCTGTGTTGGGACTTCGGAAAGCGGTCGAGAACAGTACGGTGAATGGAGACGGTGTCCATGTTTGCAAAAGCAAGGTCAGGGTTTGTAGACGTATTCCGCCTACCAGAGTTGAAAGTGTCTGGTTGCTCGAGGTCGTGCAAAAGTTGTACACCGGATTTTGAGGCCCAGTCCTCTAGGGTAGCTCCATCAGGGTTGGTTTTCCTGTAACCCCAGGTAATGCTATGACTATTAAAGTCGCCAGCGTAAATGCAGGGTGCATCATAAGTTGGTAGGGAGTCTGCTTGGAGCCGATGGTTAGGTGGCTTGTAGACATTGGTGACATGAACACCTGCAATTTGGGTCGTTGCTTATTCCAGGGTGGAGTCTGCAGGTGAGGTTGCAATTTGTTTCCATTGGGCTGAGTTACTAGCAAAGGTGGCAATCCCATGGGTAGCACTCTCGGTGTGTGCAGCTAGGGTGTAGCCGCAGATGTTCAGAATGGAACTGTCAGTAGCGTGTGTCTCTGGAGGAGAATCGCAGTAACTTTATGCGTATGTGTGAGGTGTTCGATTATGTTTATCTTTGCCTAGTGAGATCTTCCACGTTTAGTTGGAGCACTGAGATGCCATCTGACTTGACATCTGGTGATGCCTGCCCTGATAAGGGCACGTGTGTCAGACTAGCATCTTGTTCGTTTGATCAAAACCTTCTGGGCGGCTGCTCTACTTCCTCCACTCAGTGACGTCAGTGTGCAGTGCAACAGTCGCAGAACTAAATCGTGAGCGTTGATTCAAAGCACCGGCGTACGCACGCGCACGCGCGCGTATAAAGGTGGAGCGCATATACACGCAAAACAGCTGTCTGAAAGCGTTGACGTCACTGACACGAGGAAGGTGAATGGAGTATAGCGAATATTCTTGTTCCATGAAATCACATCCCAAAGATGAAAGCCAGACCAGACTAAATTTAGCCTTCATTTCACACTTGCACACCACAATTTAATAATTTTATTTTGGATTGTGATTCAAGCGAAAAGTCATTAATAGAACCAACTGACATAACCAAGACCCAAAACACGTTGGGAACGGGCGGGCTCGAACTTGAACGGTCTAATATCACGAGTCCTACATCACTTTTCTACTGGACCCACGCGTGCTCTCAATATTGAATAAAATACTTTTCAATTCAGAACTCCAAAATATAATCGGAACCCATTGGACCCATTTTATTTTATAATCGGGACAATCGTTCACATAAACAAAACGGCCAGCAGGGTTACGTTGTGTTTATACTGTGTTATGTTTATAGAATGATCTGATGATAATTGTGTTAACCTATCGCTGTTGCAATTTTGACTGTCGTACGACACAGAAAGCTTTACAGAATGCGACAGTATTGGTCTTTTTGAGGGTGAAGTTTGTGGTTAAGACATGGAGGTAGCATATTTTCTCTTTTAAAGACCATTATAATATAGTTAAGATTAAATAAATAACGTTTGAAATGTTGGTATTTTACCGCCAGTCCTTCAAGTTTACGGTGATTTCTAACAGTGTACACGAACTTATATCGTACTATTTTGATTTGAACTGGGCTTAGGACTGGCGCCATATCTATTTGATGAAGGCCTTTATCTGATATTCATCTTGCTAGGACGTGCTAGCTGTTTTTATTTGAACTGGTTTAGAAAAGAGGACACTATGATAGAAGTTGTGTTTATCTGATAATCTGATATTTGTCCAGAGACAAATTATCTATACTTTGTCTCGTCTGAAGTACGAAGTGGTGATGCACGCGTATACCCAGTACCGCCTTTCATTTGTAGTGCGCTAATGCCATATAGCTATTATATAAACCAAGAGGGGAAACGCTCGTGTTATTGAATAGGCCAGCAACGGAACCGATCAAGGTCCGTTCATACTTCCACTGCACTGCATTGCTGTGCAGTAAATTTACTGCAATGTTCCGCCACTTCCGCTGCACTCCTAATCGATTTACTGCAGGTCAACCCAGGTCACTGCAGGTCACGGGTTGCAGTACGTTGCAGTAAACTTGCGGAAATTTGGCATACTGCAACACTGACTGCACCCCACTGCATCTTCCTGCATCGCCAGTTAAAATAATTTTAACTTCGTTGCAGTACTGCATTGCGTTGCAATACTGCAAGTGATTGCAGTGACAATTTTGGTAGGCTGCATTGCGGCACTGCACTGCAATGCAGTGAAGTATGAACGGACCTCGCGCGCCATCCTTCTTGTTGCGCAACCAGCCGCGCGTCGTCGCTGTTACTGCACAAGCACACGCACCTATAAATCGGTGCGTCACGCGTTATGTTATCAGTGTTGCATTTCCCCAGTGTTCCATTGTGTGATTATGCGAAAACCAATCGATGAAAGAAACCATGCATCTAAAAATGCACAAATGCCTAATGCACAAAAAGTCTCCCGATGACCCCTGTTAATTTTGCTTAGGAAAAGAGATTTGAGTCCGAGTGATAGCATGTGGCATCAGTTGTTATTGTTGTTTTCACTCGCTAAGTGTGACGAACATAAAATACTCGCGTGTCTCATAAATATGCATAAGGACATTCCAAATACGACGATACGTAAACCAATATGGTGGTGCCCAAAACTATGATAATGAAGTGCGTATGCTCATTATAATACTTTTGGGCACCTCGATTTTGGTTACGCCCTTTGTGGAGAATGCGCTTGTCTATCTTATATAAGTCGTTGGCTTGTGCTTGCTTATGCGGTGTAATCTCGATATTCCGAAGGTTTGCTATAGACGATTTGCACGAACCCCATAATGCACTTCGTTAAGTGGCCATTTCCATCTGGGAACTTGTACCAGCCGCAAGTCGGCTAAAAACATACTTAAAGAGACACTGGCACATTTGAAAAATAGTGCGCCCTCAAGATTTTTCAAAATCGATATTTTTGCATGGTTGTAAAGCTTTTATATACAAAAGCCCTCACCCGAAATAATTAACACCAAATCAGCTTCCTTATGGGTAAACGGAACGATTTTGTAATTTAGCGTCGCCGGCGACGCGAAATTCAGCAGACGACGAAAATGGCGTTTAACACAAGAACACGCACGCCGTATGCATGTTTCTCACGCTATGTACACTGTTTGAATCGTCTATAGCCTTTGTGGTTTTAATATCAGTGAGTACGAGTCAAAAATATTCATGTAATATACACATTTGTTAATTAAAGCTATGGAAAACTTAAAAATTGGCCTACAAATTACCTGGATGTCTTTATCCTCATATCAATGTCCCTATCTGTTTTGGGGTATGTTATTTTTATGTGTAAAATATATCTCTGTTCTTCCAATGGGTGAAGAAATTTCATATTTTGTGAAAATGTGCCAGTGCCGCTTTAGCCAGAAACTTACCTTATCTGTGACGTTGCACTGCAGTTGTGTAATCGTCCGACAGGTGAAAAGTACCGGCACGGTTCGTAGGTGTGTCGAGGAGGAGAACGCAGTCAACTTAGCGTATGTGTGAGGTGTCGATTAGGTTATTTGCCCTAGTGAGACCTTCTACGTTTAGTTGGAGCAATGAGATGCCATCTGACTTGTCATCCGATGATGCCTGCCATGATAAGGGCAAGTGTGTCAGCTAGCACTTGTCGTTTGATCAAAAACTTGGGCGGCTGCTCTACTTTCTTCCACTACAGTGACGTTCAGTGTGCAGGAAACGTAGCCAGAACTAAATCGTGAGGTTGATTCAAAGCACCGGCGTACGCACGCGCGCGTATAAAGGCACACGCAAAACATCTGTCTGAAAGCGTTGACGTCACTGACACAAGGGAAGGTGAATGGAGGCTAGCGAAATCTTGTTCCATGAAACACATCCCAAAGATGAAAGCCAGACCAGGATAAATTTAGCCTTCATTTCAAACTTGACCACACCACATTTAATAATTTCTTTGGATTGTGATTCAAGCGAAAAGTCATTAATAGAACCAAATGACATCAAACCAAGACCCAAAACACAGTTGGGAAACGGGCGGGGCTCGAACTCGAACTTGAACGGTCTAATATCACGAGTACTTTAATCAACTTTTTACGGACCCACGCGTGCTTTCACTATGAATAATACTTTCATTCAGAACTCCAAATATAAGCGGAACCCATTGACATTTTATTTTTAATCGGGACAATCGTTCACATAAACAAAACGGCCAACAGGTTACGTTGGGTTTAACTTGTATGTTATAGAATGATATGATGATGATTGTGTTAACCTATCGCTGTTGCAATTTTGACTGTCGTACGACACAGAAAGCTTTACAGAGCGGCAGTATTGGTCTTTTTGCGGTGAAGTTGTGGTTAAGACATGGAGGTAGCATATTTTCTCTTTAAGACCATTATAATTATAGTTACGTTAAAAAAATAACGTTGAAATGTTGGTATTTTAACCGCCAGTCCTTCCAAGTTTACGGTGATTTCTAACAGTGTACACGAACTTATATCGTACTATTTTGATGAACTGGGCCCTTCGGATGGCGCAATCTATTTATGAAGGGCCTTTATCTGATATATCTGACTAGGAAGGCTAGTGTTTTTATTGAATGGTTTAGAAAAGAGGACACTATGAGAGAAGTTGTGTTATCTGATAATTCTGAATTTGTCCGAGACATTATATATTACTTTGTTCGTATGGACGAAGTGGTGTGCACGAGTATACCAGTACCGCCTTTCATTTGTCGTGCGATAATGCATCTAGCTATTATATAAACCAAGAGGGGAAAACGCTGTGTTATTGAATAGGCCAGCCACGGGAAACGATTAAAGGTCAGTTAATACTCCACTGACACTGCATTGCGGGGCAGTAAATGTACTGCACTGTTCCGCACTTCAGTGCACTCATAATTCGGACTTACTGCGGGTCAAACCAAGGTCAAAGCAGGTCACGGGTTGCAGTACGTTGCAGTAAACTGCGGAAATTTGGCATACTGAACAATTACTGCACCCCAGCATCTTCCTGATCTCGCAGTTAAAATAATTTTAACTTCGTTGCAGTACTGCATTGGTAGCAATACTGCAAGTGATTGCAGTGACAATTTTGGTAGGCTGAATGCGGCAATGCAACTGCAATGCAGTGAGTATGAACGGACCTCGCGCGCCATCCTCCTGTTTACGAACCAGACGCGCGTCGTCGCTGTTACTGCACAAGCACAAGCACCTATAAATTGCTGCGTCAGCGTTATGTTATAAGTGTCTGCATTCACCAGTGTTCCATTGTGGATTATGCGGTAACACCAATCAAATGAAAAGAAACCATGCCTCTTAAAAAGCTTCCTGCAATTCATAATGCACAAACAAGTCTCCGTGAACCCCTGTTAATTTTGCTTAGGAAAACTACTTGAGTCCGAGTGCTAGCATGTGGATCGTGTATTGTTGTTTTACACTCGCTAAGTGTGACGAAAATAAAATACTCGGCCCATGTCTAATAAATATGCATAAGGACATCCAAATACGACGATACGTAAAACAAATGGTGGTGCCCAAAAACTATGATAATGAAGTGCGCTTGACTCATTATAATACTTTGGGCACTCGATTTTGGTTACGCCCTTTGTGGAGAATGCGTTGGTCTAGCTCTATAAGTCGTTTGCTTGTGCTTGCTTACGCGGTGTAATCTCGATATTAGAAGGTTCGTAGTCCGACGGTTTGCTATAGACGATGCACGAACCATAATGCCTTCGTTAAGTGGCATTTCCTCTGGGAACATTGACCAGCAGAAAGTCGGCTTAAAAACATACTTAAAGAGACACTGGCACATTTGAAACATAGTGCGCCCTCAAGATTTTTCAAAATCGATATTTTGCATGGGTCGTACAGCTTTTAATACAAAAGCCCCTCACCGAAATACGTTAACACCAAATCAGCTTCCTAGGGTAACCGGAAACGATTTGGTTATTTAGCGGTCGCCGGCGACGCGAAATTCAAGGACGACGAAAATGGGGTGAACACAAGAACACGCACGGCCTATGCATGTTTCTCACGTATACACTGTTTGAACAAGTATATAGCCTTTGTGGTTTTAATATCGTGAGTACGAGTCAAAAAATATTCAGGTAATATACAACATTGTTAATTAAAGTATGGAAACTTAAAAGTGTGCCTACAAATTACCTGGAGTCTTTATCCTCATATCAATACCCTATCTGTTTTGGGGTATGTTATTTTTATGTGTAAAAAAAATATATACTCTGTTCTTACCAATGGCGCCTAGACTATCATTGAGAGCAAAATTGAAGAAATTCATATGTTTGAAAATGTGCCCAGTGCCGCTTTAAGAGCGTAATAAATATTTCCAGAAAACATAAATTATATGTGACTTTGCACTGCAGTTTTGTAATCGTCCGACAGGTGAAAAGTACCGGCACGGTTACGATCGAAACTACCACCTTTTGAGTAAATTCAACAATCAGTGCCTCGGTGTTTTGTTCCTATGAATTATTCTACATTTCTGTAGATTATTCACGTGAAAAGGTACTGGATTGTTCATTTTTAGGCACTGTCCGGCGACGCGAACGAACAACAGCATTTGTTGACACCTGAACTCGGGTACAAGTGCCCGGATGGAAACTGGGCACAAATACGGGATGCATTCTGGGAATTGCAAAAATCGTGTGAAAATCGGAATTAGCAACCTTTTAAGATTCGATAGCGTACCATTTTTAAGATTCGGAACTAGCAAACCTTGGGAAAACGAACCCACCCCCCAAAAAAACACAACCACCCCACCTCGGAATATCGAGATTAAAAAAATATCCTTCTGTCAAATTTAAATAAACATGCGCAGTAGCCATCAGGTGGTTTAATACTTCATCAGAAGTCTGCCGACGCGAGCATTGTGAACATGCTTTGCCGCGCCAGATGCAACCTAAGCGTGCCGTGACAGAAGCATGTTTCGAAAGGTAGTGTCGGCAGGACGTATGCCGCTGAAGTATGAACACACCATTCTCGAACCCGATTCGTAGAAGTTAACGCCCTGGAACAATGGATAACAACAAAGACGTATGAGAAGTGCTTTTCATTCATTATATAGGAAAAGAAGTTCGTCTGCTTGTGCTATTGTAATTTAACAGATTTAGGCCACCTACTTCCTTACAAACCATGCACGTAAAGAGCCTTGCAAAACGCTTAGGAAATTGTGCCCGAGTTTTGTGCATTCCTGTCGTTCTCACCATATAGCAGGAGTCTGCGCTGCGCTGTCCAATATTTGATTTAATCAACGAAGTTTTTGTTAAAGCTCGATATCTTAACTTTTCAACCTTTCCAAACTTCTTTACTAACACATCAGTTTTACATTAGTAAATAAATAGTACATTTTTTTTAAAGTTCACCTATAGAGTTCTCAGTTTGATCGAATCGTTGATTTTGTGGTGTTAATTTGGCTGAAGGTATGAAATTTTCCCATGTAGTACGCTAATGGACCTAAGCAATAAAATAAATATTGATTGTGCATGAGACTCCCTAGTGTTCTCAATTATAATGGGGTTTATGTTTTATTCCTTATAGGCTTGATTGATTTCTTTCACCCAGGCCTTATACAGCAAGAGGAGCAAGAGGCTTAAAGGGGGATGACCCGATTTAATTCTATAAATATTTTTATCTTGATGAAATGATCTTCTTCACCCAAAACCCATCTGTAAAGTTTCGCGCCGATATTTCGGGGTCCGCCCGCTATTCATAAGGTTCGCTATTTATAAGGTTCGCTATATAAAATGCACATATGTGGTTATTCAAAATTTGAAAAGATTCGCTATCATAATAGAAAAAAAAAGGTTCGATCTTCATAAAATAAAAAAGGGTTCGTTATTCATAATGAGAAAAGGTTCGCTATTCATAATTAAAACATAGGTCCACTATTCATAATAAAAAAATAAGGTTCGCTATTCATAATAACAAAAATAAAGGTTCGCTATTCATAAAATAAAAAGAGGTTCGCTATTCATAATAAAAAATAAGGTTCGCTATTCATAAAATAAAAAAGTTCGCTATTCATAATAAGAAATAAGGTTTGCTATTCATAATAAAAACAAATAAAGGTTCGCTATTCATAAAATAAATAAAGTTCGCTATTCATAAAATAAATAAAGGTTCGGTATTCATAATAAGAAATAAGGTTCGCTATTTATAATAAAAAATAAAGGTTCGCTATTCATAAAATATAAATAAGGTTCGCTATTCATAATAAGAAATAAGGTTCGCTATTCATAATAAAAAATACGGTTCGCTATTCATAAAATAAATAAAGGTTCGCTATTCATAAAAAAATAAAGGTTCGCTATTCATAATAAGAAATAAGGTTCGCTATTCATAATAAAAAATAAGTTTCGCTATTCATAAAATAAATAAAGGTTCGGTATTCATAATAAGAAATAAGGTTCGCTATTTATAATAAAAAATAAAGGTTCGCTATTCATAAAATATAAATAAGGTTCGCTATTCATAATAAGAAATAAGGTTCGCTATTCATAATAAGAAATAAGGTTCGCTATTCATAATAAAAAATACGGTTCGCTATTCATAAAATAAATAAAGGTTCGCTATTCATAAAAAAAATAAAGGTTCCGCTAGTCATAAATAAATAAAGGTTCGCTATTCATACTAAGAAATAAGGGTCGGTATTTATAATAAAAAATAAGGTTCGCTATTCATAAAATATAAATAAGGTTCGCTATTCATAATAAGAAATAAGGTTCGCTATTCATAATAAAAAATACGGTTCGCTATTCATAAAATAAATAAAGGTTCGCTATTCATAAAAAAATAAGGTTCGCTATTCATAATAAGAAATAAGGTTCGCTATTCATAATAAAAAATAAGTTTCGCTATTCATAAAATAAATAAAGGTTCGGTATTCATAATAAGAAATAAGGTTCGCTATTTATAATAAAAAATAAGGTTCGCTATTCATAAAATATAAATAAGGTTCGCTATTCATAATAAGAAATAAGGTTCGCTATTCATAATAAGAAATAAGGTTCGCTATTCATAATAAAAAATACGGTTCGCTATTCATAAAATAAATAAAGGTTCGCTATTCATAAAAAAAATAAGGTTCGCTATTCATAATAAGAAATAAGGTTCGCTATTCATAATAAGAAATAGGGTTCGCTATTCATAATAAGAAATAGAGTTCGCTATTCATAATAAAAAAAATAAAGGCTCACTATTCATAAAATAAAAACGGTTCGCTATTCATAATAAAAAATAAAGGTTTGCTATTTCAAAAAAATTCAAACTCCAGGCCATTATGCCCCAAATCGGTACCATAATTTACTTAAGAAGAGCGAGGCATCCTTGGACCACCAAGGGATCCTCGTCGGACCGGACCTTAAAACTTCGAGAAGAAATCGGTAGAAATTGGTCCTGAGCATGTTTTTTAAGAATGAACAATTGGAAATTATTGGGACGTACTCCCTCCAGGAGGAAAATTGTATTCACATGACGACTTCGTAAAAGTTTAAAAACGTAATGATAGCATTTAAGGGGTAACATTATATTTGGTCCACTTTATATTTAAACGGAGCCCGTGGTCGACCAAGGCCCTGGTTAAAGAGACATGGGGAGATTTCCAGAAAGAAGCGCCCCTATTTTTTTTAACCCTGGTTTTTTTTGCATATTTGGAATGCTTACCAATGCACACCTGAAGCGAATAAGCCGAATACACCGTCTTTATGTAATAAGATGACGATTTAGTAATTTCTGTCGTGCACGACAGAAATTCAAAGCATGGTTTTCTATAGGGACGATTACGATAGTAGGCAAGTTCAAAACAAGGTTTTGCGTTTTTTTTGTACTTGTTTGTCAAAAAAACTTCTGAAACGTTCTTGGTAGGTGGTTTACGACCGATCCAGTGCAATTTGAGAGAACTTCTTATCCTCAAAAAAATCTCCTGTCACTTTAAGGGCTCACACCTGGGAAATGATCAAATCGAATAATATATAGAAAAGCACAAGAAACGTGGTGTTCGTTGTTATGAGAAGATTGAAAAGCACACATTGTTGACTTTTTAATACCAAAAGGATAATTTTTTATCAATAAATTGACTGTTTTTTGTTGATTTTAAGGCTATATGACCTAAAATTTTAGTTTCCTATATAAATAGCTCAGGGCGGCGGGGGTGGGGGGGGGGGCAATGGGCGTCGCCCCCATGAGAGTTTCAAAATTCAGGAAAAACAGGGTGCTTAAACAATAAATTGTGTAAAAATTGTTTTTTTTTTTTACCTACACTGCTCATAAAGTTGGAATATTTTTTTTTCAGACGTATTTCTATATGAACGCCTCAGTAATCATAGAGTAGGTGAATGATTACATAATGAGTCCTCAATACCCATGTGATGTGAATCCATGCATAATTTTGAATTACGTAACGATGCCTTTTGGTGTGAGCTATAAAAGGCCAGACGTCTGATGTTTGTTCATTTTCCCTGTTCCAAGCCTGTGTGCAACGAGCCCACGTTTTTCAGAGTTGGTTGTTACCTTTACAACAAAAACTGACACAGAGGTTCCATAGGCTATGCCTCGTCCAACGGCATTGTCAATACGCCGTAGAGTGCTGCACTCTGACGGGAAGGGTACAAACAAGCCAAAGTCGTTGATTTCCTCGGGATATCGCAGAGTACGGTCTGTAAATTGCTCAGACATCATCGAGAGGTGGGTCATTTGAGGCCAAGAAAATCTCCAGGATGACCATGATTTAAAATGCCAACGAACCGTTTTCGTCGTCTTGCAGCCGAACAATTTTCGGCTGCAAGACAGCGCCACGCCGCACAAGGCCGCTGTAGTGAGACAATTTAATCGCAGAGTACGGTCTGTAAAATCCTCAGACATCATCGAGAGGTGGGTCATTTGAGGCCACAAAAATCTGCAGGATGAGCACGATTGAAAACGCCAACGAACCGTCTTCGTCGTCTTGCAGCCGAACAATTTTCGGCTGCAAGACAACGCCACGTCGCACAGGGCCGCTGTAGTGAGATATTTCTTGAGGCAGAGGGGTGGAGCAGATGCCATGTCCTGCTTGCTCCCCTGATATGAACCCTATCGAGCATGCCTGGGATGCCTTAGACCGAGCCATCAATGAGAGGGACAATCTTTCTCAAACTCTACAAGAGTTACATGGAATTACCCAAAAATGTGTTATCTGGAAAACTGACTAATGTGACAAAAATTGTAACAAATCCTTAAATCTGCTGTTCAAATACCCCTTTTCCTTTCAGACTAAGGGCACAGTTCGTAAAAGGGTTAATTGTGGACTAAGTTATGTTCGGAAGAGACTGATGATCACTGAACAATCAAGTAGTGTGGCGATATGTACAACTTTTGCCAGCTTGTCTGGCCAAAGGTGATTTTGTCCACACGGGGCCCCCTCCTGGCGTGTTTTGGTCTCCCCCTTTGGGGGGTTGGGGGTGGGGTCAGGAAGCCTCCCAAATTGTCCTTCGTGTCTGCCCTTTTCAGCATCGTCGGCCTTGAGTGCCAGTCGCTGTGGCGGCACAAGGTGACGTCAGCACCTTACAGCCAATGAGGCTTCCCGATCGCGTTGTTTTGGTTTCTGGCGGGAAGGTGACAGCCTTCGCATTTTCGGCAGAGAGCAAGACCAGTGTGACGTGTGAAAATTTCCCTCCCACCCACCCAATGCAAAAATTCTGGGTAGGGTGGGGGCGCCCCTGAGGGTGCTGGGCTCTTCGGGGGTGTTGTAGCTTGGCCCAGAATGAGGTGTAGTGCAGGCAGGGCAGGCGGGACCCTGGGGGCTGGGTTGCGTGCACTAGCATGACTTTTACCACAGGTCTGGTGCAGGGTGGGCCCTTGATGTTTGGACAGGCTGTAGGTGGTTTTTTTGGGAAAATGGCAGTAGACGAGCGTCAGGACTCATTTTTCCATATGGTTTGGGTGTGTTGAGGCCAGATTCAGCTCATATGAGGGAGTTGGTCTTGGAGCTGTTTGATCGAGTAGAGGCGATTAGTGAAAGAGGAATGTGAAGTTCCATAAGGCATGGGATGGTTTTTGGTTGTTTGAGGTGGACTCCGCTCGCATGAGGGAGTTAGCTTTGAAACTGGATGCTTAGACATAAAATCGGTGTGGTTGTGATGAGATCAGTGGGGAGTGTTGTGAATTGGGCCCCTGTACGTTATGATGAATAATCGTTCGTATTATTTGTGGAATTGTTGAGATGGGCCAGTGGCCTCTTGTGTCCAGTATGGCATTGCGGTGTTACACTGGGTATGTAAGGTAATGCTCTCTTGCCAGCTCCACGTTTAATTTCCTTGGCTGTGGATCACGAACCACATTGTTTGTGTTGGTCAAGGGCCCTCTGGGGACCAAACACCCTAGATATAATAATAACTCAACACTGTAAGAATCATTCATAAAACGTGATTCAAAATATTTTATTCCAAACTATGATGTTATGGGGCAACGTGTATATGAGGTAATCGTGTTCTGTAATGTTTCGATCCTTCGATGATGAGTTCGCACCCCCTCCTATGGTGTACCCTGGCGGCCGCCCTGAAATAGCCAGTGCACCAAAATACCATCAGCCTATATATGTTGGCAAATAGCTTGTTCAAACCCCATTCTCAGGCGTTTTTCACGTAAGAGTCCGGAACATTTGTTCAGTTATTAAGTTTATGATGTGGTAATCCGTTTGTCTTGTTGACTCAACATTAATTCCTCTCCATAGCCTCGCTATCCTATCTAACTTTTTCCCAGCATGTTGTTTTGGGTGTGGTGGCGAAAATATTGAAGAGGAAATCAATCTCCCATTATGGAAGAGGTGTTGAAGTTAAAAAAAGAGAAACATTGGTGTAAAACGTGTAATATGAACTATTTTGGAATAAAAACATAAGACAAACTTTATCCAAAATACGGAAAAGGGGTATCCCAAACATCGAAAAGATTAAGAGTCCGATCGAAATGAAATCTTTGTGCGATATTAAACGAGGTGAGTCAGAGATTAAAGTGACGTTTCGTGATTTTTAGTAATCCACACTGTGAAAAAAACTGTACATTTTAAAGGAAAAGGAAGGAAATCCTGGCATCCATTCTTGCCAACAAAAATTGGTATAAGCTATACATTTTTTAATCTAAGAAATCTAGCGAGACGAACGCCTCGTGATGTCAAGGCAGGATAACCCTTCAAACACAAAAAAGGAGCCAGGTGCACAACAATGATCTAAATGTATATAAATACACTAATTTATATGATTTTAATCAGATCGGTTCAAATTGGATGTCAAAAAACACAATTTACAATAATATTTCACGTGGTATATAATTAAATATAATAAATCCTAGGCAATGCATGTACTCAGTGGATAGAGGAAATAAGCCGTCTTGAACCAAGACTAGCCGAATATATTATGTTGAGATGAATGGACGTTGTCAAATTAAAAAAAAAAATACTTAAAAGTACAGCTTTTAAAATTTTGTTGTTAAAAATAAATGAAAAACTTGTTTGGCGACACTGATTGTAGTAGTGTAAAGCTAAAATTTGGCAAGTTTGAATGTTTATGTTGTGATTGGGATTTCATGATGGAAAATCTATGTAATACCTGCATACCTGGTGTTATTATAAATTACCCATTGACCTCCTTTGAACCTTGAATGACCCCTGATGACCTGATCAATAATCCAACACAAACTCGGTCTTTCGGACGGTCAAGGGCACCCACCCACCAGTTTACAGGAACGATAAGTCCTCGGTCTCCGAGAAAAGAGACGTGGTCAACACAGACACAATGACAGACAGACCACGGTAGTAATATATACAGGGTGTCCCAAAAGAAATGCAATTCCTCGGATTCGGTGCTATAATTTCAAAATTACTGAGAATTATTCAAATTTTATAACAGAATCTGAATGACGAACTTGTTTCGTACATCCTTATTTTTTGTCTGATACGGTTCACTAGTTTTGAAAACAAAGGCTATAATGGAACCCGTTGTCAAATTACCCCAATCCAAGTTTGCCTTAGATCGTTGAAACAGGTTCACCTGGAAAAGTGGGATAAAATGTCTTTCATCTACAAAAATCTCCTGGTACTAATCCTGCTGTTTTAAACAAATAAAATATTTGTCGTCATTCTTTTATTATATACACGGTCTTTTATTTTCTGTACAGTATTTTGCTCTACTCATATTAGAATAGTAACTTCACGACTTGGCAATTTTATCTGCAGTGGGTCTGACAAATCTGTGTGAATAATGTAAATTGCAGCGGAGGGATTAAACACCAAATGAATGGAAATGGTTGGGGCATAATTTCAAAATTATTTTAATACTAAAATATTTGTACTTATTGTTTTATCCACGGTCTTTTATCGTCTGTGCAGTTTTTTCCTCTACTCTTGGCCAAACTTAAATGTTTTATCTTCAGTGTGTCTGACAAATCCACGTGAATATTGCAAATTGCAGCGGAGGATTAAATACCAAATAAATGGAAATGGTATGAATGGATGTTGAAGACCATTATGATATAATATGTTATAATATGGACCATTTGATAGACACAACAAACACCAACAAATAAACATGAAAACCAAAATTGAGTTACATCAAACACAATGTCAGAACTTGTCATTGTGAACAGAGACCATTTCCATTATTTGTCAAAGACAAATAAAATTAAATGTTTTTAATATTAAAATATTTAGTTTACAAGGTTATTACTGGGTTAATTGAACCAATCGTAATTAGCAAGGATAAAGAAAGAGAGAGGAGAAAAACAAAAACAGGCACCTGCATACTTTAGCATGCCTTAATTGTGTATTCACCACACTGAATGGCTTAAATTGTGGCTTATTACGTAATCGCCTTGGTTCTAAAAAAAACAGTGAAGTAAATCAGATGAAATCTGAACAGTGTGCTGAGAAAAAGATAGGCCGTACAGATATCTCGAACATTTTAAAATTTGAAAAAAAGAAAGGATTAGAGCAGGATTAGTACCAGGGATTTTGTAGTTAAAAGATATTTATTCAACTTTTCAAGGTGAAAAACCTGCTTCAATGATCTAACGGAAACTGGAATGGGGTAAATTTGGACAGCGGGTTACATAATAGCTTTGTTTTCAAAACTATTGAACCTTATAAGCCAAAAAATGGACAGGATGTACGAAAAAAGTTCGTCATTCAGAATATGTTATAAAATTTGAATAATTCTCAGTAATTTTGAAATTATAGCACCAACTGCGAGGATTGCATTTATTTGGGACACTCTGTAGATAATTCATGCGACACGATTTTTTTCGGAATTTTGCAGATTTAGTGGGCTTGACAGGGCACTCGATTCAGTTGACTATTCACGCAACATTATTTTTTTTATTTCTTGCTTTATTCCGTTGTCATCTATGGAGCCCGGATTATGGCTCCTGGCGGGACCATATCTCCTTTACACCGGCAAGTAATTAAGGGAAGCGATGGTGATGGAGTCCTATAGAGGAAACCCCTATAATCCACTCAATCTATGAAAAGTATAGGTACACCTGAAAAAATACGGTTTTAGCTATTGTTGTAAGAATTGTATTAGTAAGAATATTGTTTTAAGTTAAAAATCAGGGTGCCCCAAAAGCTTATTTTGAAGAATATAGTATATACAATATAAAAATACTAGTGAATATGTGGTAGGAAAGTAGAATAGTTATGACCTGGGATGTACCTGTCTAGTAACGGTCATTATTCAAAATCTCCGCAGTTTTCCCGCCAAAGAATCCTTTGCTTTCTTGTATTTGTCAGACTTAATCGGGATGGGGAGAATCTTTTTTAGCACCTTATTCCAGAGATTGTAATTCAAACACATTAGGTCAACTAGTGCGGGGCCAATCCTATGTAGAAGTAGTGATGTGAAGTGAGGGTATATGTTGCCTCGGCCAGGTTATTTCAGATTAAAATTGCTACCAAAAATCCGGGGGGTCATTCGGTTAAATTAGCGAATACATATGGGGTCATTCCAGTATGAAACTTTAAGAAGGGGGACGTCCGCGCGGAGGTGAAAACTGAGTTAAAATTAGGAGGCCTCTTTCCAGAGTTAAAATTGCAATGAAATTATATAAAATTGCTGCAATGAAATTCTTCTTATTATCGTGTCCAAAAAATCACTGTGGTTTCAAATATGATCCAGCCAGAGAATGGGTACAACGTCTGGCTGCTTCACTGAATTCCGCCAAGGTCATTGTTTGGAATTGTTGCCCTCCAGCAGGTGGGCAGACCAGAGGTTTGTTTCCATTGTCATGTGGGATGTTCCACAACACATGTAGTATCCTGATATGCTTCCAGATAGCCCCACTTCTGCAAGAAAACTTTAGATCGCCAGTTCTGGTTCTCATCGGTGGAGGCATCGCCATTAGCCCATGAGGAGTCAGTCCAGGTGGTAGATGCTCACCAGGGTCAATACCGATAGATGTTACTTGGTTGATCATGATGGCAAGTCTTTCTTTCCACAAGGCGACTCTCGTCGACCTCATGAGAGGCTGGCTGTTTCAGAGGTTGGGACTTTCTTAAGAAACTCTCTCTGGATTTAAGGCGGTTGGCTAGCAGGTATCTGTCCCAGAATAGGGTGCTTCACATTAGTACTTGGCAGCTATGACGCTCTGGCATGCTCGCTACGCTACGACGGATGTCTGGTTGGAGGCAATTCCTGCTAGGATGTTAAAGTTTTCCGGACGGAGGCATCCTGGTGGACGGGAGGCATCTTGTGATTAGCCGGCAGGAGGCATTTAACTCTGAATCAAGCTTCTTGCATGGGTTGATCTTTTCCCATACAGGGCAGGCTACATGACACAGAGTAGCACAGGGCAAGTGCCGTCGATGTTAGGGTATGTGGTCGAGCCACCCCATCTTGTGCCAGGGAGTTTGTTCAGGATGTTATTGCGTGAACATACGTTACTCTTCGTCTTCTCGATGAGGGTCTTATAAGAGAGAGTGCGGTCCAAGGTAACTCCTAGGTAGACAGGGTTATCACAGTGCTCCAGGGGAGTTCCAGACCAGGTAACTTTAAGCTGACGTTTGGCTTCACGGTTGCGTAGCACGTAGATGGAAAGCACACACCTGTGTCTTAGATGGATTTGCACGTAGGTGGTTTTCCTCATAATAAGGAGTGAGTTCATCCAAAGCTTTGGAGAGTCTCTCTTCAACAACTGTGAAGTCGGCATCTTGTGCGCTAATTCCAAGATCGTCTGCATAAATAAAACGTCAGGTTCCTGCACTCCTAGGTTGGTCGTTGGTTTATATGTTGAACAGGAGAGGTGCAAGCACACTCCCTTGTGGTAGACCATTCTTGAGCCTACGCCATCGGCTCTTCTTCGCTCCTAGCTGAACAAAGAACATCCTGTTTGCCAGCAATCCTCGGACAAGCTCAGTCAAACGGATGTCCTTGGTAATTTCCAGGATCTTATGGAGTAGGCATCTGTGATTAACAGTGTCGTACGCTGCCGACAGGTCGACGAACACAGCTCCGACCACCACACCCCTCTCGAAACCATCCTCAATGTGTTGAGTCAGGTTGAGTACCCGGCTTGCCGCCGACCCGCCTGGCCGGAAACCTGCCCGTTCTGGCATGAGGTGTTCGTCTATCACAGGTGCGATACGATTGAGCAGGAGGCGTTCAAAGAGATATAGGTCTGTAGCTCTTGGGATTGGGTGGATCTTTCCTAGGCTTTAGGAGTGCCATAACATGTGCTTTCCTCCAGATCTTTGGGAACCTGTGGGAAATAAGGCAGCAATTGTAGAGCTCAAGAAGCCATTCCTTGGCTACGGGGTCCCAAGAATTTTTTAGTTGCTCAGTAGAGATGTTGTCAAGGCCTACTGCTTTTCCTGGTTGAAGTTTAGCAATACCAGATTCCAATTCGTCCATGTTGAAGGGGCGAGTGAAACCAGGGTCACCACTATACCTCTTATGGTCTAGTTTTATCTTGTTGGGTTTCTTGCTGCACTTGCCATTTAAAAGCAGTTGGTGGGTAATTTGGTTGGGTGTGACAATTGGCTGCTGTGGAGGTTCTGTTGGATCCCCTCGGAGCTTTTGGATGGCAGACCATGCTTTCTTGCTGTTATAATATTGGTGGGTTCAATTAAGTTATGCCACGTTTTGATCTTTTCCTGGGAGATCCTCTCCGAAACTTCCTCACCTTTAGCAGATGTTTCAGCCGAAAAATGATCAGCTTCAAACATGGTGATATACTCTTGATATTCTCTAGCACATTCCTTAGAAAGGCCTGGTATATATTCCGTCCTACAGCCTCTGGGTATGAATCTCCGTGCAGTCTTGTTCACTAGTTGGGCAAATTTGTCATAGTTTTGGGGCTTTGGAGCAATCCTCTTCACGTTCTGATCCAGGTCCTCAGTGAATCCTTGCCAGTCTGCTTTCCTGTAGTTAAAGCGGCGCTTAAAAGGCACTTTGTTTGGTCTTACTGCAGCGTTGACTTGGATACCGATTGGGCGATGTTGAGTTTGTGGAGCAGGATCCAGAACAATCTTGCTACACAGGTTAGAGATGTTTTTGCTAACAATAGCTAGATCAGGGCTGTAACCTCTCTTCCAACGGGCACTATGAAATGATGGCGGCAGCTTAGAGTCGTGAAGGAGACATAGATGTTGACTGTCTATCCATTCTTCGACAGCTTGTCCGTCTTTGTTAGTTTCATTGTAGCCCATTGGGTACTATGGCTGTTGAAGTCGCCAATGAAGAAGTGAGGTTTGTGGAATTCCCAGGGTTGAGTTGAGGATGCTCGAAGTCTACTGATGGAGGTTTGTAGACAGATGTAACTATGACAAAGCTAAGCTCAATGGTGAGGACTTCGATGTTGTTATCATCAGACATTGAGGTTGCTTCTACTTCGTTGCCTGTTCTCACAAATATAGCACTTCCATATTGCCGATGTGGTCTCTCGGTGGCAAGGACCATTCCTGGTATGGTTGGGCGGTGGTTATTGATTCCTCTGTGGGTTTCCTGCAGACATAGGACATCGCATTGGAGATTGTTACACAAATCAGCAATGATGGTGCTTTTTGCATTGGAAAAAACCCTCCACATTCAAGACGCTATAGTCAAGCAGACCTTAGAAAAGGGCTGCGATGAGGTTAGTCATGATAGGGGATAATTAAAAAAAATGAGGTTAATGGAAAACAGTGTTTGGAGTTTGTAGAAACAGTCGCTGCTTCGCAGTTTAGTTCGCTGCTTCGCAGTTTAACAGGGGAGAACACAAAGGACGGTTCGCTACTTATACCCCATATGAGTAGACTTTAAGAAATGTGTTATGGAAAACAGTGTTTGGCGTTGTAGAGATTAGTTCGCTGCTTCGCAGTTATTTCGCTGTTCGACAGTTAAACAGGGGAGACCACAGGACGGTTATCTACTTCTCCGCCCACTATGGGTATACTTAAGAAATGGTGTTAATGTTATGGAAAACAGTGTTTGGACGTTGTAGAGATTAGTTCGGCCTTCGCCAGTGTAGTTCGCTTTGCTTCGCAGTTTACCAGGGGAAACCAAGGGACGGTTCTCTACTTCTCCTGCCATGATCTTAATCTAAATACTAAAGAGACATTCATGACCGTCAATGAGGAAGAGAATCAACCTATCTGCACAACAATGGTGCCAACTCAAAGAGGTTGAGACTGCAAACTACCGCGGGTCCTCCAGGGCGGATCCTATGTTGCCAACAGCCCAAGAAAAGGTAGGGCCGTAGCCCGCGCCCGGTGGCTAATAGCTTCGTCTCCATAATCCAAGATTTTTAGCCGGAAGTGGTCAACATTTTGGTATCTTCCAGAAAGTACTATTTTTGTGATTTACCCTTTGAACTCTTAGGGCTAAAGGATATTTGGTTTGGGCAAAAGTAACCGCATTTTGGCGACCGATATTAATGTGTGATCACGTAGTCTATAGGCTAGAAAAGCAGTTTGTACCTCTCACATGAGGAACGGGTTGATATATCGGCGCAAAACTGTACAGATGGGGCTTTGGGGTGAAGCCCAATCTATAATGAAAACTTAGATACTTAAATAGGGTCTGTCTCCTTTAAGACGTTGTATAAAACCAAAAATATAGGCAAAAAAATGGCACATTGGCACAAATTTAGCGCGTCTTGCAATAGTTCATTTTTTCTACCTTTGATATGTTGTTGAGAGGGTTGTACAGCAAGTTACAGCAAGAAAACCTTTCTGTTCAATATGTCCAGGTTTCCCCCATTTTACCGTAGACGATTGAGTGGTTACTGGTATACCGTGATGATATGAGAGTGTAACTTCTTTGTTAGTGTTTGACAGACTGAATTTTTCGCCGTGAGTTGGTCTGTTTACAGAGCGGGTGAAGATTTTTGGCCACCTGCGAATTTATTACGGTGTAAAAGCAACCGTAGGTCCGCGCGGAAAAGTCAAAGTCCGGGCTCCGAAGACGATAACGGAATAAGCGTGATTAAAACTAAATGTTCGTGAAGAGCGACTGAATCGAGTGCCCTATTCTTAACGTTGTAGCCGGCTATGAGTACGCCGGATATAATTCTTACACACGGGTCATCTAGGAGTATCTAGTCGTCTAAATATCCTTCCACGGATGGGTTGGAAGTGTTACCATTGATCGGTATCTGATGAAATTTCCACCTTAGATAGTTCCTAGATGTGCCAACGTAAGCAGGTATGGCAGATTTGTACAAAAAGGGAAGGTCGAATTAAAGTACATTTAAGGGTACACATGAAAAAGGGTTTGGGAGAAATGAAAAATTTGGTTCAGAGAAATCTTTTTGCCAAAATTTTGGTTTTCCTCAGATAGGTTTATTTAGTTGAAATTGAAAAGTATTCTATATGGAAAATCGGGGATTATTACATTCGTGCCTAACGTGCCCAACTCGTTTTAGGGCCAGATAAAATTTGTCATGTTTCCTCATATAAGTAAATTAACACTAGTCAGGGAATTGTTCTCAATTATTTTCCTCAATGTGTTTCTCAATGTCTCTGCAGTTAGTTTCTAGAACTCCTAGAGTTATCGAATGTTTACCTTTCCTCATGCAGATTCACATGAGACAACTTTAATAGCGGCCACATCTTTGGAAGAAATTCTGTTATTTTATTTATTTGTCCATTTATTTTGGATTTGCATAATTTCTTTCGTTTTCTTCCTCTTTTTTCTTTCTTTTTTTTTCTTTTCTTTATTTTTTTTCTTTTCTCTACTTTTTTAATTTGTTCTTCCTCTTTCCTCTTTCTCTTCAATTTTTTTCGTCAATTTTTCCTTTGGACATTTTTTCTCCTTTGTGATTTCTTCAATTGTTTGTGCCATTTCCGAGGAGCGGTGACGCCTGCTCCCGCCCTTTCTGTGACTTCAAGGAATGAATACAATTAAAACCGATGAGTTTTGATCATTTGTCAAAATTAACACTTGTTGGGACACGCAGAGAATGGGTACGAATCACCACCGGTGATACAGGCCGAAAAGATGTCTTATGTTTAGGTTATATATGCTGAGCGCTGTTTCAAGAGGACGAATTAGGACTAGAATTGGTCACATTTTGATTGAATGTAAAGATCTGATCAATGGCTAATAATTCTATCGATATTATAAAAATCAATGTACTTCGCCAGTACCCCTTTTTTCCTTATAAATATAATAAATATATAATGACAATTTATGGTATGGCAATGGAAAGGTTGCACTTTTCAGAAAAATGAATAAAATTCATCTCAATTTCTTTTATGAATATTTTTTTTATCTTTATTGTTTTTTTCAAGCAGCTACATTGACTCAAGCAAATACTGGCGTTATTGATAAGTAAATCCAGTGTACTCAGCGGACAAAGCACTTAGATTCCCTTTGTTTATTGGAACATGCAGAGCAATACGTGGATTTTGGGTTCCTACCGGAAATCATTTTTACCGAAATTACTATCCCACAACTGCACCAACGATGTACGAGTAGATATGCATCACTCCTTGCACGCCGCGGTTAGTGCGCCTCCTTTAACCCTCGTCTTACCAAGGGGGGGGGGGGGGGTGGTTACCACCCCCTACCGAACTCACTCCGGTGCGCTTAAAAACGCTTAAAATTTTTTAAAAAGCTTTAGGTAATCGTTCTCTCTCATCCTTTCCGGTTTCCATTTTAGCGAAAAAAATGTGATGAAGGGAGCACCTCACCGGGGTTAGGGTATGCCGTCAAAAGTGAAGGTACTAAGGGGGGGTGGTTGCACCCAAGATAGTTTATGGTGGGGTTTGAAAAAGAGTATGCACAACAGTATGGCTCTAAAGCTCTTTCATTATGTAAAAATAGCCAATGGCCATTCATTTAGAGCTGAAAACCGCATGTGAAAATTCCGATATTCCTACGTGTTTTAGCGCAAAATTGGATTTTCGCTATTTTCCATGGAAAATGCCCAATTTGCCGAATAGCGGACTTGATGACGTCATTGTTACGCCATATAGGTATGTTGGTACTTATTTTGTCTCAATGGAAAGCGGAGGACCAGAGCATACACTGGTAATTAAAATCATAAGCATGGGTTGCTTTATAAAAAATTCTGAGGGGGGGGTGGTAACCACCCCCCCCTTGGTAAACCGTGTACAAAAAAAGGCTTGGTAAGAAGGGTTAAACTACGCGCCCACGTGTTGTTTTTTTTTTTTTTTTTTTTTTTTTTTTTTTTTTTTTTTTTTTTTTTTCTGGCCGCAAAAAATTACAAGGCAATCAAAACAGTCTCGTTACTGGTAAAAAATATTACAACAAACGGTTTTGGCACAGTTATGACAGAAACTGCCGCATGACACAAAACACCATAGAATATATATGCGCTATTTTTTATCATTTATCTAATTGTACATCGTGGTGCATTGGGATAGGAATTTCGGTAAAAATGATTGGACAGTAGGAACCCAAAATCCACGTATTGTTACTGTCCATGTAGTTGAAACGATTAAGATGTTATTACCGCCAAGTTTAGATTGAGCTGACCTCGTTCGCGATTAAAATAAACTTTGAGGTTCTACTGCGAGTTCAATAATTTTGACTGTATATGTCACCATTTATTGAAAAAAAAGAAACTAATGTGAACAGAACTCATGGTATATAGATATGTTGCTTGGTAAGCTGTGACCTAACATCTTTGTGCAGAACCAACATCCATACTTATTATAAAATACTGGACCTCATTTCCATTCAATTTACCACTATGTTTTTAGAAGAATACAAAAGAAGGGGGTCTAGCGACCTATGCTAACAACGCGGTAAATTGAATAGAAATGGTGTTACGTGGCAAGTTACTGTAAGTTAAGTTTTGTTTATGCACAAAGATGTTAGGTCACAGTCTGTCAAAACAACTTTCTTTCATGATGTTTTGTTCATCTTTGTTTCCTTTTCGATACGGTCAATGTTAATTGAACGTACAGTAGAGGACTAAGGTTATTTATTCGTGAAAGAGGACAAGTATCTTGCGCTCTGCGTTATGAAAAAAATACATCAATCTTAATAGGGGTAGTGATAGCACCTAAAATATTTTCAACTGCATGGGTAACCAGGATTTTTTAGGGGCGATTTTTGTCAAAAAGGGACCTTTTCCCCCAAATTTACCCCTCCCCCCCCCCAAAAAAAAGGGGGGATTTTGGCAAATGTGGACCTTTTATACCGAAATTTTAACAAATTTTCTCGCAAAAATCGATTTTCTTTGCTTTTTGAGCCATTTTTAGGGGGTTTGGTGACTTTTTGAATTTTGGGAGGGGGCGTCCACCCCCTCACCCCTCCCACCCACTGGTTACAGGCCTGGCTCTGTACTTCCAGATTAAAAGTAATTTGAAGTGCTTTATCCTCTGCATACAGAGCGGATTTACTGGATATCAACAGTGCTTTTATTAGCTCGATTCAATACAGCATGATGTGAACGATAGCACACCCTTTTTCTTGTCATGAATAGCGAACCACTTTGTTATTTGATTAGTGATTCTTATTTTCTATTATTGAAAAACGGACCTAATTTTATTATGGATAGCGAACCTTATTTTTTAATTTGGATATTTTTCATAAAGAGCTACATGCTTCATGTAGCCTCTTTTTAGTTTATGAATAGCGAACCTTAATTTTTATGAATAGCGAAACTTATTTCATATTATGAATAGCGAACCCTTTTATTATGATTAGCGAACCTTAATTCATAGGATGAATAGCAAAACCTTATTTTAAATTATGAAGTGCGAACTTATTTTCTATATGAATAGCGAACCTTATTTCGTATTATGAAGAGCGAACTTATTTTTTATTATGAATCGCGAACCCTATTATATTATGAACAGCCAACTTAATTTATAGATGAATATCGACCTTATTAAACTATGAATAGAGACCTTATTTTCTATTATGATAGACAAACAATATTTTTTATTATGAATAGCGAACCTTTTTCATTATGATTTAGCGAACCTATTTCAATGATGAATTGCGGAACCTTTTTTATTATGAGTAGCGACACCTTATTTCATATTATGAATAGCGAACGCTTTTGTATTATAAAAAGCGAACCTTATTTTCAATTATGAATAGCGACCCGCATTTTTTATTATGAATAGCGAAACCCTATTTACTATTATGAATAGCGAACTCACTGTGTTTGTAAGTCATTATGAATAGCGGACCCTTTGTATTTAGAATAAACCTATTTTGTTTTTATTATGACTAACGAACCTTATTTCATATTAGGAATAGCCGAAAACCTGTTTTTCTATTATGAATAACGACCCTTTTCAAAATATGAATAACGAACATATTTGCATTTTATGAATAGCGACTATAAATAGCGAACCTTATGAATAGCGGGCTTGACCCCTATTTCAAGAAACGTAATTCTGAGTAAAAGTAATATTGGTTGGAACCAAAATGGGGTTATATTTTCGCTCATAACATCCAAACCAAACATCCTTTAGCCTAAGATTTCACAGGGTACAATGAGAAATAGTAGTTTCTGCTGATACCAAATTTTGACAACTTCCGACCTAAATCTGGGGTCAAATGGGAACGAGGCTATTAGCGATCCGGACCATAGACTTTAAGTGGCTCAAATGATGTGAATGGTTTGCTATATGTCCACCCTAGGTCCAATTGCCCAAAAAGCAGGGGGAACTATAGTGCCCCCACACCGTGTCAAGGTGCCAAGCAGGCTTTATTTATGAATATTGGGATGATCTATCGGCACAAGCTGACAACTTCGCTGTATCCTTTGTGTATGCTCACCGAAGTTCGAAGGTGAGGCTTGTGGCTCTGACGTCACCGTGATATATTCGCTAACCTCTGGTTTCGTATTGGTGCGGTGTTGTAAATATGAACAGGGAAGGAATAAAGATGACAGCTTCTTCCATGATTGATGACAGTAGTGTTACATTTGTTCTGAAAAACTCAGGGATGTTTTTCGCAAAGGGATACTCCAATGACCATGAAAACCATTGGTCATTTATAATTATATATGCCGATAGATTAATGCCAATAAATTCCGTTCATTTCCGTTATGCATGAAGTACACTGCCGGAAAAGTTGCACACCCAAACATGGGTGCGTAGTAGTAAACCTTTCGTTTTGTTTTCGCTAAGTAGCACGAATGAACAAAATGGAGTATTTCTCACTTGGACATTATGTTTTTCTTTCTTTCAACGGAAAATGTTCATCTTCCGATATCATATATCGAGTGTTATCGGAAATGGCAATATTGACCAAAAATTTACTTCCCTGCAATTTCGCAGAATTTTTTTTTCACCGTGTCTTTTTATTGTAATGTATAGTCTGCAGGAGCGAAAGCATTCAAAAGTTGCTGGGTCAGTAAAATACCCAAATACTAGTATCTTCGCAGTTCTGTCCCTTTCCATTATTCACTGTGCACAAAGTGCATTCCATAGGCCCATGAACGGTCCCCACGTGTCTCTGTGATTAACGCATAGGGACATGAGGAAAACTCACGCGTTGCGAGGAAAGTGCTCAAGGTATTTTCTTGGTAGAAGCTCTAATTGTAGATATATTATATCAATAACATGTGTGAATTTGATTATGATAGAACATACAGAAAAATCCGAAAATGGTTTATGTTATTAAAAGAGTGGTATTTTGGTAGGGGGTAATGCTAACTCTATGGACAAAAATCACCAGTGGTGACTGGGAGATTCAAGGAGGCGCCATGGACAAACGGTTAGGATACACTCTTCGTTAGAAGCTGACAACCAAGATAATCTGATTTTCTATAAAGTGGTGAATTTGGTTGGAACATACGGTGCTATGCTGAAAAAGATCGAAACGACCATTCTAACACGGCTTCCAACAATGTATAAAACAGGCCTACTCGCCAAGGTCATGCACACAGCTGTGGGTAATCGCTCACCCATAGCATGTCATTGATCAGTAATTGTATGGTGCCCTGTGAAGTGGGGATCATTTACATACGATCCAAAACTTATGAATTGGATTCATGTCACAATGATTTGGTTGGGTAGGCAAAAGGTCGAGGCCGTTTACAGTGGACCCTAATGCACTATGTATGCACTATTTAATATCTACTCCCTATTCCCAAATCTAACAGCAAAACATTCTCCAAAATTAAAAAAATAAGCAAATAAAGAAGTGCCTGTTTGAAATCCATCTTGAGTACTAATTCATTAAGGAGGACATCTATATATGTAATATTTTTGAGTATGTAAAGTTTTAGATAAAAAGGCCAAAAAGTTGTTACTTTATTTAGCTAGGTGGCCAGATATGCTATACTCCCGATTCGCTCATTTGTGCGGAAACTGGAAGGCCACACGTATTGACATTTGGAATACTTATAAATATAAGCTTCAACTCAACCGTTAATGACCATCAGCAGTCAGTGCCCTCCCCTTACAATTCAGTGATCACTGGTTAACACCAACCAGCTATCTCCAACATCACCGAGAATCGGGTGAGTTCGTTCCATGGTGCTATAAATTTCACCCCGCACACCAATGAGAAGAAACTGGTGTTGTTGAACTCAAAGCCAAATATCACTTTTTGTGTTTTTCTTACTCATTCTTGCCAATAATATCAACTTAACACTTAACTGCATAAGGGGTTTGCACTTCCGTTAGTGCATAAGGGGGGGGGGAGGGGCTCCTAGGGACCCATTCATTATATAACCACTTTCCCAAAGGAATTTTTAGATGAAATCCACCACATGCTCTAGGAGGATTCAAAGACATCAGCAATTAAGCCCGGGGGGGGGGGGGGTTCTCACTTTGGTTTGGGTAGGGATGTGCGACACTACCCCGAAAATATACCAAAAATGAAAGATTTGCTATCCCCTCCATACCTGGTTGGTGGAGGTTTGGGGCGAAGCCCCAGAAGCTTAGAGAAAAATAACTGTTAAAATGTATTTGAGCCATTCTGGCAGCACTATTTTTCACACTCAAGGTTTGCATGCATTCGATATTGACCACTGGAAATACACTTGCAACAGAAATGTAACCCTTTCATATACCAATTTGCAAGAAAAAGGGCCGCTTCATTAATGCCAAAATTGCTGAAAATGCAACCCTTCTCGGCCGCACACCCCCGTACCCCCTTTTCCACTAAGAACCCCCCGCGGGCACAATTAAGAAATGAAACTGAAGGGGCAAAACATTGATTTTAATTTGCGTCAAAATGTGCGAAAAAGACACTATTCGTTTCTGCATTTTCTACGGCACTGCTTCCCCTACTTAAAAATATACTGGACTTGTGTCTCGTGTCACACCCATCTCTGGTTTGTAACCACCAAGTCATAGCTGGAATAAGCGATCATGATGAGGCTGTTATAGTCAATGCAGTGCACATATCACCATACAACCAATCACCCCCCCCCCCGAGAAGAAAAAATCTTTCTATAAAAAAAGATTTCAGTGAAATTGATAAGTTCGTGACAGAGTTTGATAAGTCATTATCGGATGAATATTTGTATAGCATAGACACTCTCTGGATTAAATTTCAAGAAGTTCTTCAAGCTGCAATTGCAAAATGTGTTCCTACAAAAATGAGCTCGTTAAGATATAACTTGCATATCTTCTCTTAAATCCATGGGATGCATAGTTGCAGCTGCTGCAGATTCCTGACTTGCTTTATCTCAACATCAGCACACCTGGCGTAATGAAGCTTCTGGAGGAGTTACAGCCCAAGAAAGCATTTGGACCAGATGAGATTTCTGCAAAAATTTTGAAGAGTCGTGTCACAAGCATAGTACCAGTTTTGCAAAAGATTTTCCAGAAATCTGTCGACTGGTATATTACCGGAGGAGTGGCTAAAAGCAAATGCTATTCCAATTTATAAAAAAGGAGAGCGTACAAATCCAGCTAATTATAGACCAGTATCGCTTACCTCCATTCCATGTAAGATTCTTAAACACATTATTCATCGCCACATCATGGATCAATTAGACAAGTATAATGTCCTCACTCATCATCAACATGGTTTCCGCAAAGGCAGATCATGTGACACTCGGCTAGCTGGATTGATAGACGACTTAGATAAAATCTCGGACAACAGAAGCCAAGCCGACTTGATTATACTTGATTTTAGCAAGGCCTTCGACACGGTCCCACACCAGAGACTACTCCGCAAACTTGAGCATGTTGGTATTAACAAAAGTATCCAGCAGTGGCTGAACTGTTTCTAACCAGAAGACACCAGCGGGTACTACTTGAGGGGGCCGAGTCAACTGAATCTCCATTAATATCAGGAGTGCCCCAGGGGACCGCGTTGGGGCCTTTGCTCTTTTTCTACATATCAATGACTTACCAAAGGCAGTCACATCAAAAGTTAGACTGTTTGCAGATGACTACCGGGAAATTAAAAGTAATCATGATACCCTTATGCTTCAAGATGTCTTTCAACTCAACCAAATGTTATGCCATGAATGTCAGCCATAAAACCAAACCCATAATATCAAACTAACTAAACATGATTTACATGAATGGTCACACATTGGAATTTGTTCAACATCATCCATATCTTGGAGTAGAGATTAGCAAAGATCTCAGCTGGGCTTGTCACATAAACCAAATTTCAACAAAAGCCAACAAAATCTTGGGCATTTTGAGAAGAAACCGCCACTCTTGTAACAAATCTGTTAAGGACACAGCTTACAAAACCTTTGTAAGACCAACCTGGAATACTGTGCTGCAATTTGGGACCCTCATCATATCAACAACAAAACGTCCCTGGAAAAGATTCAACGGCGTGCTGCCAGGTTTGTCCTCGGGGATTATAGCAACAAAGGGCGTTACTAATATGCTCGAAAATCGACGTACCAAGCTCGCCTCATTTCCATTTTCAAGGAAGTCCACAACATCACTCCGTCAAACATAAAGTTCCGTCAAACAACTAGTTCTACAAGACAGCAAACCGGTCCTTTCATCCTGGAAATTCCTTCATTCAATAGAGTGTGTTACCAGTATTCCCATTATCCAAGATCATCCCGGAAATGGAATCTTCTGCCATCGGACCTACGTAGCATTACAGACATCACTGTTTTCAAAGAGAGACTCAACCAAATTAATATTAGCGCACTGGTCAAAAGGCCCACTTCAAAATATAGTCCTCCGTTCCACACTGACTGCGTGTTATAACAGCCTTGGCAGTGATTACGCAGTATTCAACAGAAGCAGAAGGCAGAAACTAATGTTGCGTGAAGAGTCAAATGAATCGATTGCCCTATTGTTCACCATTGTTCCCGGACTGTGAGCCCGGACGACTATAGGTTCGAATCCGACCAAACGCACATCTTTTTCTTTAACACTTGTGTGCGCTGGCTATCTCCAGGGAAAGATAAATAAATATTCATATTGCATATTTTGTTCAATATGTTGTTCCATTTCGTTTGTGGGTAGAAATGAGTACTATGAAGTTAATAAGGCGGCGCACAATTTATATTCTTCGAATATAGTGAGCGCGAAACCAAAAAACGCTAAATTCTAGTTGGAAACAAATCTGTGCATTTGGATCGTAATAGGCATTTTCATTTTTGGGCGAAAATTCTCATATTGTACTTGAAAACAATTCTTTCACAAAGTCTTGATGGCTTGGCCTCGCCTCGGACATGCACCACTATTGGAAGTTAGTGAAAATACATGCATGCATTTGCCTTTATTTCCTACAACCATGATATGAATTAAACACAAGCTTTGGTTTAAGGTTAGTTCAGAATTAGGTTTAGGTTAGATGTATAGTGTTATGATTATGAATATTTACGATTCTGGTGATGTATTTCTGCATTTGTAAAAAACATGTATGAACGCAAGTTCATCAACCCCCTTTTGTCTCCCTGGTTGATTGTATAACTGCTGGACTGATTACTGACTTATCATTCTTCAGATTTACAAATTTCCATGGTCTGTTGATTATTCTAGATGGCGCATGTAAGTAGCACCAGGATGCCTATATTGGATTTATCATTAATTGGTCCAGTTTTCTTGTTTGTTAACCGAGGTTTGGGTGCCCCGCTACGTGACCTCACTTCGTTATACTTTTCTTTGGTAAGTAAATGTGTTTTAATTAAAAACTTTATGAAAACTTTACTCACAAAACGTATGAATTACGAACACAGCTACATAATAAGCCAGTTATAAGAGTTCAACATAACGCTAGGATTTATTTCTAAATTGTTTGATTTTTTTTCTTTCAATTTAAAAATAAGCATAAAATGAATTCCAAAGCCTCTGGGGCTGATCTTATTCCGTTCGATTGTGATGTTCTACCTTCTGAGAAAATGTCATAATCTATTGCGTCAACGCTTGTGACAATCCCTAGGGGAGTTGTTAATTTGCAAATTTTTTTTTTATAAGCCCCCTTCAAAATATGGTATAACCATACTAAAATAGATTGTAAAAGGAAAAATAAATAAATTTGACTTTGGCAACCCCCTGTACATGGCCCTTGAAATTTTTGTGTCGAGGTTGCCGAATTCAACAGGCTTTAAATAGTTAAAATAGTCACGTATAGTGCTTTGTAATCAGCATTTATATGGCGCTCTACAGAGCACAACGCCTTACAACATACTCAAAATACTAAATTAATGTACAACATGACATACAGCATAATGAAGAAAACTAACAAATCCAAAGTTAACAAAATTTGAAACATCAGGAAATGTTTTTTCAGGAGATGTTTCAACCTAGATCCGTGCAAGGCAATTTCCTGGTCCTCGCACACCAGGGACTTTGATTGATTGGCCGGTTGTGACATGCTGCCACCACACTTGTGTGGGCAGACCAGCCGATATCGGGTTACAGTTTCATTGAAAAACAGCCTAGCTAGAGGCGAGACATTGTGCCTAGAAATCAAGGGTAGGTTCCGGGAAGAATTGCCTATGCCTCGTTAGCTTTAGCAATGGTTCAGCTTCACTGCGCTAAAACTATGCAACCGTTGAAGCGAATCTGGGCGAAAAGTGGCTCAAAGTCCGGGGAAAGGGTTAAATACACTGGTGGAAGTGTCTAACTTTCCTTATCAGAGAATGTAATGTATACGCTTGACTATAGACGAAGGTTTCAAACAATACTAGCCCACTTCTATAGCGATATGACAAGATTAGGTTAGAAATATTTTTGTGGGCCGCCAGCTATAGCTGGCAGGACCACTTAGCAAGTTTTTTCATGTGTGTTGTGTGTGTCAAAAATTGTTAAGTTTTTTTTTAAATTGACCTCAATGAAAAGTTTAACTTCAATTGGAACAAAACTTCTGTCATAGGTGCACAATGGGATCCCGCATATGTTGATGAGGTCAAAGGTCATGTTGAAAGGTCAAAGGTCATGTGAGGTCAAGTTGAAAAATGGGCTAAAAATGTAAAATTGATCTAAATTGAAAACTTGAAGTTCAATTGGAACCAAACTTTTGTCATAGGTGCACCATGCGATCCCTCATATGTTGATGAGATCAAAGGTCACGTGCCAGGGTCAAAGGTCCCATGGGCGGCCCACAGCTTATATTCTTTGAATATAGCGAGCGCGAAAGCCGAGATCCGCGAAATTCTAGTTATTTTTATCCTTGAACAGAAGAATACGAGAATGGACAAAATAATGCCATTTAGGACTTCAATGTCAAGCGTAGCACATTTATTTGCATTACTACCAATTGGACAAAAGGTATGACAGGCCAGGAGAGAACTGGCAAATTTTGAAAGCTCTGTATTTCCCAAATTTTGAAATTGTCAGAGAAAAAGATTTCCCCCTCAATTACCTTCCTAATAAATTATCTGGAAAGCTAAACCCAGAGAATATAAAACCAGAAAAGAATTTTCTCTGGCCATCTCTGCAAATGATCTATCTGCAAATCAACACAACATAATAGAATTACATAAGCTTTCCCTTTTTGTAGAAAAATGTCTATAACCATCCTTACAAATAAACTATCTACAAAGACAACACATAAATACAAATTGCCCAATGTTCTGCCTTACAATAATTGAAATTAATATGACAAAACCTACATGTACGTGTATAAAAGGCAAATACAAAGCTTGAAATGAATTTTTAAATTTATTACTGAAGGGCATTCCTGGACTTTAACACGGTTCCTGAAAATAATTTCAGAAGATAATTTAACAACAAATTCTTAAGTAACACACTGGAAACTTGAAAAATATTAGTTAATACAACTTCATAATTAATATTTAGCTGCATTAGATTTGAAAAATATCATGCATTAACTTAAAATTCATTATGGCTGTCAAAATCATGAAATTCGATTATAATTTGCGTAAAATTTGTAACACATCAGCCAAACAAGTTAACGAGCCAGAAACTTGCCTACCCCCCAGACAAAAGGCACAAACAGAGTAAACAAACAAGACCGAGAATGTCCTCCGGAAGCTGCGAATGAACCAATAGCATGTGAGGTTGTGGGAATTTAAAATTAATATTGGTCGACCAAAATGGGGCACATTTTCGCAGATTTTGCTCATAACATCCAATCAAAACATCATTTAGCCCTAAGATTTAATAGGGTAAATGATTTAAAATCCCTTTCGTAAAATTACTGCAATGCACCAAAATTGTACACAAGAAAAGAGAAACATCGCAAGCAATAAGTCTGTTTCCCTTTGGTATCAAAAGTTAGAATTCACTGGTATTTTTTTTACAAAAACGACTGGGTAAACGAGGCTAACACTATTGTGTAAAATTACTATAATACACCAAAATTGTACACAAGAAAAGACGAACAGAAAATAACAAGCAATATTTCCGTATCGCGAGCTCACACGTGCAAAAGATTCCCCCATATAAATTGTTGTCGAATTGGTTTGTTGCCGAATTGACCTGTCACGGAAGTGTCCAGCATTCGTGCCAAGTAGCCAAATACGTAAACATTACAGCATGAAAAAAAACACTTTGTCGTCGATTTCGCCTGGCGACCCTCGCTTATAAAATGATCCTTAGACATCCACAAACATCGTCAGGTATGTGTTTTGTTCAGAAAGTTTACCATTGCTAAGATAAAATAGAATCAATTTTCCAATATGGCGGTATGAATCGCAATGACGAGTGTGATGTTTTTATGACAGTAATTATTGCACAGTTCTAATATTTTTTTATTAATACCCCGGGTACTAATTAGGAACTCTGACCTTGGTAGGTCCGAAACAGCGTCCACCAACTCGCTAGTTTTTATGTATTGGTAATCAGCGAAAATAAGCGTGTTCGTGCCGATTGGAAATAAATTACCGGGACAGCTGTAAACTGAGCATCAATGGGTACATCATTTTAATGTTACCGTAACGAACAAACGAACGAACACACTTACGAACAGAGTTTCTGGGCGATTTGTAGGAGCTTGCTTCGCAGCTCAAAAATCCTAAGGAGGAGGAAATCGGAAGGCGCCAGGATTTGAGTTAAAATAAGTGAGTGCATCAGCTGGATTCTGACGGAAAAGTTCATTTTCTTCATCAGGCAAATGTCAGAAGGAAATCATAATGGAAAAAGGAAGCCTTTGTGTGATCAATAGCATTGGTATGCCGAATGGAATGCGCATTTCCAATTTTCTCCCTCAGAATTTTGTGAGCATTGTTGTTGATATGTTAATTTTCCTTGTACACCTTCTACCTGCACCGGGATCTTTCTCACTAAAATAAGCATGCCTTGGTAGAACATCAAACCAATTAATTGTGGTGTCTGGAAGGATGTTACGAATGCGAGTCAAAATTTTCCTAATTCTAGCTCATATATCCACAAGAGATGATTTAAAAATATCATTGCATCCCACGTGCAAGACAATGATGGTTGGATATCTAAATTTCAATCTGTACAGCATACGCTAAATCCTATTGCCAAGCCCCGCAATTCTAGCACCACCAACAGCTACCAACCCCTCGCCAAACGACCACAGTTGAGCTGCGTTTTGAATTTACCAGTATGGGCTTTAATCTGTCACCATTCTCCTAGGACCTGAAAAAAATAGGAGAAATGAGAAGAGGAGAGAAACAAACGCATAAACCCAATTTCCACCATTTAATAAAATTGAATCTTTAAAGAGACAGGAGATTCCGGAAAGTGCGCCACCTTTTTTTGTCGAAACCGTGATTTTTACATAATTAGAATGCTAATAACCAAAGTAATAAAAACACGTGAAGTGGATAAGCCGGAAAAGCCGTCTTTACGAAATAAAAAGATGATAAAGAATTTCCTGACGTGCCGAAAAATATATCGTGCTTCACTATGGAAACCCAACAGGGCAGTAGACTAATTCAAAGTGCACATTTGGTTTCCATTTCTACATGTTTACCCCAGAACCTACGAAACGTTCACAGTAGTTTACCTACAACTTAACAAGAGCAAAATTAGCAAAAAATGTATCCGCAGAAAATCTCCTCGTGCCCCTTTAAACCAGATGCAAAATGATTAAACCAACGGGACAAAAAGGTAATGAAAAATTGGGAAAACATAGTAAGAGGGTTACAATGAAAAAAGGGTTCCCAGCGTCAAACTCCAAGTGAAATACCTGGAGAATAAACGGTTGTATCATGATGCTAACATTTTTCTTGACCCATTAGTAGCTACAAACAAGAGAGCTAAGAATCGGGCCTAATGTAGGTTTGAAAAGCACCTATCCTAAAGCTATAACAAGAAAAAGCGCCAGAGGGGAGACCAATTGCTGAAATGTCCCTCTTCAAATGTGCCCCAATTGGAAACATGTGAGAGGATCTCCTCAGTCCAAAGTGAAGGAAAAGCGGTCCCACCAAAGACACCCTTATGGAAATGACAGGGCAAAGATAAGCATTGGCCACCCTTCCAATAACAATCTTAGATGACGAACCAGGTTGATCATTTTTTGCAAACCTAATGTTTACCGACATATTTGAATGGTTTATACCCTGAAAGGAGATATCATGAACATTTATAACACGTGAAGCATCAACACTTTTTTTGCAAGAGCACGCAAATTCGCCTATCCTCAAAAAACCAAATGCTAATAAAAAAGCTGCATTGAATAGGCTAGCTTCATAGGCTAGTCACAAACTAAAGGTAAAACCTGGACCAAGCACTGCAAAATTGGGAAATGATAGGCCGTCTACTGTCTCCGGGTGAATATAATAAAGCATCTAAAACCCTCCTTCAATTTGTTTTCACTACAAAACCAATAGTTGGATCTGCCCAGCCATTTAATTTGTGCACAATGGCAATTGCAGATAATTGTGAAAAAAATGAAGCTGGGGCTCGACCTTCCAGTGAAAGAGAAGCAATATGCAAAAACAGAAGATGATGAAACTGGCCAATTAGTGAGTGAGTGAGTTTAACGACATCTCAATACAATTGTGTCATATCGTGTCATTAAAATATGTCAACATTGTTTAACAAAACAAATATTAAAACTATAATATTGAAGAATAACAAAATATATCTCTTATTTTAAAGAAATATCCTAACGGAACTATACAGGCTCCCTAGAAAGCCTACAATCATGGAAAAAAATGTTGCCACACTTTGTCCGATTTCGGGGAAAGCAAACACTATATCCCCCAAAGGCAATGTTGATCCGAGTCATGTTGTCAGTAGCCTCTCCAGGTCCCCCAACATTGATCGATGGGGGATGGGGAAGGATATGGCAAAGGGGAAGACCCCTGCTCGCTATTGAACAATGACTTGCCCAATTCTTATTTCAGCTGTGAGCATGGGGACTGTTGCCATATATTGTATCAAGTGTGGCAACTAATTTTTTCCATGATTGTAGGTTGTCAAAAATTATTTCATATATTAAACAATAAATACATTGATTGCAAAGACATGCAGCAAACACACGTCTACAATAAAGCACAACTACAAGAGAAACTGATAATCAGTTCCTAACTACAAAAAGATACACATCATAATACTGATGAATCAGTTCATTACCCGTCCGAATGACCAATTTCAACAACTTCAGTTACTGCCAATAAACAACCCCATCAGAACATACAAAAACAGATCCCTATAAAAAAGCCAAGATACATTATTACAATATTGAAATATTAAGGGAAACCTAATACAGGTTCTATGGATGGCCTTACCTTAAATGACAAGATTTCTACTTGTGAAAGATGTTAAACATAACACATTATACTTATACAAGTCTATTCTAAACCCCGAACCCGCAGGGGTAACTGGCTAATTAGAGCCTTCCCATTTATTTCTAAATTCAATGAATGCGTCAATTGCTTGCAATATGAATCCCAAGTACTTTGGAACAGGGAAGCCCTCAAGAGCCGATGTGCTTCCAGTTCTAAAGGCTCCAAAGAAATTCTGGACCAGGAGTTCCTTTCCGCTCTGCTGCTGGAACCTCTTCCCAAAAACGACCCATCTGAAATCGTGAAAGAGCGTCCGCAATGCCATTATTCTTTCCACTTATATGACGTGTACCAAAAGCAATATTATATTTGAGACATTGCAGAACAAAAAATCGCACCAGTTTTTTGATTTTAGGACATTTTGATATTTGCCTATATATTGATGATTGAAACTACGGCCTCATTATCTGATCTGAATATAATGCGCTTGCCTTTCAAGAAATTACCCCATAAAACTATAGCTACAATAATTGAAAAAAATTACAGCCAAGCAATTGAATTTGACTTGCCTATATTTGCTGGCCACTTGCCCTGGAACCATTTGCCTTGAAAATAGCCATTTTGAAATACCATTAAAATCTTGAAGAAACACAAGCCACAACTGTAAATCACATTTTGCACCAGGCGTGAGAGTAATCTTGTACCAAGGATTTCTGATATTACAATTTAAGTCAAACGTCTCAAAAATGCCCTGCCAGGTGAAATCGCTTTACGCACGAATGAAAGAACATCGTAGATCACGCACAGATATTTTTGCAGATTTTAATGCAACATCAACCTTTTCGGTTATGGCAAAAAAATGTTGAATATGGAATCGACACGATTTCAAGGCCTAAAAGCACAATTTTGGAAGTACGGCCCACTGTTTTTTCTGGGGCAGAGGCACACCAATTTTTACACATACACCCTCAAAAAGGTTTACTAAACGACTGCGCGTGAAACGGCTAAAGCTATCAGATCCTCCTACAAAGAAAAAATCATCCATATAGAGACAGATGTTATCTGTGCATGCCTTCCTCTTGGAAGGGCTTAGTTGGAGAAGCTATCCCCTGTGAACGGGTGTTGCAATGAACAAGACCCATATCTCACCATCTATAAGTGACCATGACCTCTGAGGCTGTTGCTGCTGCCTTAGACGAAACTGTATATCAACCCCATCTCCCAAAACGAGATTCGGCTGTACGAATGTGAGCATATTTCAATAACTCTTGCACACGATTCGGGTGAACACCTAAATAAACGGACGCAAACACTGGAAAAGCTGACGTCCAAACGTGAACAGAAGTGATTTGACGTATGGGCTTGTTTCCAAATAAAGCAACCCTTCTCATCAACTTCATGTCATTAGGTTCGTCCATCTTGCCACCCTCACTAACATCTATAAAACAAATTATCAATAAATTCCCTTTGACTATTTTATCCCTAATAGATTTGGATAAAAATAATGACAATGGGCTACATACTGAATTTAATTGATTTGGAATAGGCATGCTGGTAGAAGGAAGAAAATGATTGGCAAGCGTATTATTTTGGGAACTTAATGATGGATCATTGGTATTGACATTTGGTTCAAATACATTTGAAAAATTCATCTCACCAGATGCTTCCTGCAACAGCTGACTAGCATCCAAGGGCTTACCCGACAACCCCATACTCTGTTGCACACTTGACGATACATCGCTGTACATCGCTTGAACGTTGGGTATCGCGACGATCATTCCGTTTCAAAGCGCCTGCCGCTGACTCTACATTTTCTTGTTGGCCAGGATTGTGTACAAATTGTTGCTCGGCATTTCCCGATTCACTTTCGGGTTGGTTTGCGACATTTGGCGGTTCCCGTTGCGGGTATTACGGCGAACTGGAATACGCCAGCAATCCCTTCTTGTTGAAATGTGCAACATTGTTAGTTACATAACGGTTACATCGTAGTTGATGATCCTGAATTGTTGGTAACATCTCCTGGGACCGCAGAACTTGAAGTATTACTCGGTCCAGATGCTGAATTCTGACCCGTAGTAGAAGCTGTAGGCAAGATACTTCTAGAATTTTGACGCTTCGATACTAAACACTGCCCTCCTACACATCATGTAGCGGGGCTGTGGCGCACCGTTGAATAGCCTCAGATTGAAACCGCAGAGTTGCCATTTTGCTTGCTGCCTGACACTGTTTGTCCTTCAACCTTATTGTCCATGTTAAAGGAATTCTGTATAACAATAGAACATCTGTGTGGAATATGTGTACCAGCAGGTGTATGCATTGTTCCCCGCCATATTACTAAGGCGAAAAGCAACTTCCTGTTGTTTCAATCGGCGACTCAGACCCGCTATCCATGTGTAGAGGTCAGTGATCTAGAAGTAGAAGCCTCTTGAGATTGCGTTAAATCACTCAGAGCCCTCGCCTGACCCCGCGTCTGACGCACTTCCTGAACTGGCACCAAATTAGGCCAAAAACAATTGTATTGGGGTAACCCACCCGACCCTAATTTTGAAAATCAAGCCCTGTACAAAAGTATACCTACCCTAATTTTTTTGAGTTTCAAAAATCTATTTTTCAAGTTGTTTTTACCCTGATTTTTAACCGATTTTCTCAATATTGTTTGTGTTCTGGTGTAACTTTAGCAACTTCTCTTTAAGATTTTCAATAATAAGATTCAAAGTATCAATATTAATAACATTACATAGACTATGTGTGATGATTTGATGTAGTAATGCATTATTAAAAAAAAGGCCACCCGCCCTACCCTATTTGAAAATTCTTGTTACTCCAATACAACAATTTATGTGGCCTTAGGCGATGGCGCCTTTCTTTTTCTTCCTCTTCTCGGCATTTTGAAGAACACTGGCCAAATCTATATATTGAACCCTTTGTGAAATATTTATGATAATGTTGTTAGTCCGTGATAATATAATAAAATACATGTAGTCTGAAAACGCAAAGGCAAGGGATGAGTTAGATTTATCAAAGGAAATTTCTGCAGAATTGTCCACACACTCCCTACATCTACGCTGACAAATAGCCTAATGACAATGGTAAGATGAGAGATACAAAAGCTGGCTCAAGAGGACAACCGATTGGTTGCTAACGATGCAAAGATTTAGACTACGGGGCGTAGACCAAATAACAAGCTGCATAACAAATTCTGTAGTTGATAAATTATTGATAAATTATTAACATGACATAACCGTGTGTTGCCCCAAATAAAACTTGGCACATTTTCTTAAAAATGAATAAAATGTCACATCAATTTCTCATTCATAATATCAGTGACCAATGGATATGTATAGACTTTCAGCAAACCATTAACTAAATATATTACAATGGGCCCGGTATGCGAAGCCATTGTTATGGCCAGATGTTATCACCTCCACGATTCGGGTTGAGTAACAAATACCCGTCCTCTTTCACAATAACTAACCAGTTTGCATTATGATATAGGTCGTTGACCCTAAGTTTTCTTCTGAAAGCGCGGTAAATTGAATACAAATGAAGTTAAGCAATAAATTACGGATTTTAATTCTGCACAAAGTTGTTAGGTCAAAGCTTGTCCAGCAACATTCTGGCATGATGTTTGTTTGTCTTTCTTCCTTTTCGAATAAATGATGAAAAACATGGACAAAGTTAATTGAACACGCACTATATAAACTCAAGATTTATTTATTTGCGAATGAAGATAAGTATTTTGCGCTTACGTCATTAAAAAGACTTCGTCTAATCGGAGAGGTGGTAACACCCGAGTCTTTACAAACGCGAGACAATATAAGAATGGTCCTGCGCTCTCAGATGAAAAGGAATCTGAAGTGTTTTCTACACCGCACACCGGGCCGGTAATTGAATATCTTTAGCTCCAATGTTTGCTGAAGTCTAGCGTATCTACTGGTCACTGATATTGGGGGAAATAAATTGAAGTGACATTTTATTCATTTTCAAGAAAATGTGCAAGTTTTATTTGTGGCAACAGACGGTTATATGATTTTGATAATTTATTATGAATTTACACTTGGTTTGCCCTCCTCCCCTGATGGGGACTACGAAACAACAGCAAAGAAGAACATGCCCCACCGTCTAATTGTTATTCATTGCGATATTGGAAACCAAAGAACAAAAGCGCTTGGTGAATGAGCATTGACAAGCCGAATGCCAAGCCAAGCTATGGCAAGCCAAAATGACCATATTCTTCTGGTGTGGGTATTTATGCATTTTCTTTGATGTAACATCAGAAAATGTTATTCTAGTGATTTATCTACACAAATAAACGCGATTGAAGGCTCACTCATTGTTTAGAACCTGAGGTTAGTTTTTGGAAAGTTAGAAGTTACGTTGACAAAAAAGAATTGCTCTCGAGGCTTTTGTTAACATTAAACAAAAAAATCTACTGTGGGTTGAAATTACATTTTAGGAATGCCATACAAACTTGTGTGGCCACAAGTGATAAAAAATCAAATTCCCATCACTTATTTCATCCGTTTTTCTTCCAGGTATGGACCATATGTGATATGGTGAGATACGTCAGCATATCTGCTATTCATATATGTGATGTCCTAAACATCTACTGCTTTGATGTTGTTACCAAACGACAACCATTATGGGTACCAGCAATGTCCACAACGAGTGCGAATAAAGGCGACTGAAATTGATGACTGAACCGATCTCATTGAACACGGTCTTATGGAGATAATGTATTTTTCAATGGTGGTGTTCTTCCAGTATGGGGTCGTGGTTATAAATTTTGCAAAGATTCTCTTATATTTGCAATGACCCCTTTCTTTAGAAATAAAAGATACTCAATCTAACTGTTTAGTATTTCGTGTATATATAATGTTTTAGATTTTTGTTATCCACCAGGACTAATTTGCAATTTTATTTTAGCTTACACTAAACTTCATATAAAGTTCTTAAAAAGTGCCTGTGTGCCTGTTTAGTACCTCAAGTCGAATTAAGATATCAATTCAATGATAAGATGCAGTTGGACCTTATATAATACAACCTGGGGTTCGGTACCTAAGGTCGACGAGTATTTTCATGTTTGCATAATGTGTGTGTGTGTGTGTGTGTGTGTGTGGAGGGATGCAGTTTAGTTTCCATGCTTGAAATATTTAATATTTGTAAATTAAATTTAATATTTTTCGTTGTTGAACACTTGTCGTTTTAAATTCCATTTTAGAATCCTGATTAGAGCGAATCAAGCAAATCTTAATGCAGATTATTTAACTAGATTTATTTATTAAACCAATTGGCCCTTTTTAGTCACGAACAACTATGTATTAGTAGCTTTCATCACGTTCTCCCAACTAATCACAAAACGTTTTACCAGATTGCTTAATTTGGCTGAAGTTACACGGTACAGGATCTTGCACGAAAACATGGTTTGGGAAGTGTAATCTAGTATATAAGGGAGTCCTGAATGTATTCTTTAGTCTTATAATTCAGACATTAATTTTATTTATAAATCACTTGAGCTTACTCTAGTTTGTGAAACGAAACAGGCTCAATACGCCCACTGGAATACACTTTGATACTTGTAATAAAGCGTGAATTCTATTTCTAATGAGTGCAGAGAACCTTGGTTCACTAAAATGTTGGGCACCCTGCTATTCCCTTGAGCGTTTTTAGTGATTATCACTTTAATAAATGAGCATTTGACCTCATAATAAACCCCCATACGGGCTAGAGGGTCATTAAAATGATGTCAATATCCACACATTTCTGTTTAGACCATTTTACGCATTTTATAATGACCTCAAATAACCACGTGATGAATCTATATTATGGTGGTATTTGAGCATTTTCAACAATAACTACTTCTTGCGTATGAGACAGCTGCTAAATATGTTGAAGTTGGTGGAGCCATGCATTATGCCTACACCATAGAGCAGCCAGTAAATGATAACCATTACAACAAAATTGGTATGTTTATATATATATTTCATATACTTAGACGAACTTTTATGATTATGCATTGGTTGTTGATATATACATGGTGTGTTTTCCTGCACTAACATCAAAAAGTTTCAATATGTAAAATTCCTCTCTGAAGCTGACCGCATATTATAGAAAATTTCATGTTACCATTAATATTTTTAAAATATATAAAAGGTTGATCCTGGTCGATTACATTTACTTCAATATACTGCACCTTTTCTCAAGATATTTGATAAACTAGTTTATCAGCTGATAAACATAGTTTATCAGAAAAACAGTTATCTGTGATAAACTATGTTTTGCACGCGCAATGCTCAAAATATTTGATAAACTAAGTTTTTCAAGTGATAAACTTATTTTTCAACAGAAAAACTCTGTGTATCACTGACAAACTATGTTTTTGCACGTGCAACGCTCAAACTATTTGATAAACTAAGTTTATCTCAGAAAAACAGAGTTTTTCAACTGATAAACTTAGTTTTCTCGCGCAATGCTCAAGATATTTGATAAACTAGTTTATCAGCTGATAAACATGGTTTATCAGAAAAACAGTTTATCTGTGATAAACTATGTTTTGCACGCGCAATGCTCAAAACATTTGATAAACTAAGTTTTTCAAGTGATAAACTTATTTTTCAACAGAAAAACTCTGTGTATCACTGACAAACTATGTTTTGCACGCGCAATGCTCAAAATACACCTGGCACAAAAAGTATCTCGGCATGTTTTTCGATCAGTACTGTGCCAAAGTCAGACCATTTTGAAAGTCTTCGAAATATACATTTTGTTGCCTAGGTCTTGCTCTTTCATTTAACACCTCGCTTGTAAAAAAGCGTGCAGAAATGGCTGAGATACAACGCTCGAAAGACGCAAACCCCCAAAAGGAAAAGTTGCAGTTTTGGGATTTTTCAATGGGCATTGCAGTGTACTGGGACACGAACACGCGGACCACAATCAATATTGCAAGTAGGCTTTCTCGCTCATTCAGTCGGAAAACCACTTTGTGTAAAATCAATACACACGTATTATTGCGTTGTACCACAATGTATATTTCGAAAACTTTCAAAATGGTCTGACTTGGCACAGTACTGATCGAAAAACATGCCGAGATACTTTTTGCGCCAGGTGTATTTGATAAACTAAGTTTATCTCAGAAAAACAGAGTTTTTCAACTGATAAACTTAGTTTTTCTCGCGCAATGCTCAAGATATTTGATAAATTTAGTTTATCAGCCGATGAACTTAGTTTATCAAGTGAAAAACTTAGTTTATCTCGCTCAATGCTCAAAATATTTGATAAACTTAGTTTATCAGCTGATAAACTTAGTTTATCAATTGAATAACTTAGTTTATCTCGCGCAATGCTCAAAATATTTGATAAACTTAGTTTATCAGCTGATAAACTTAGTTTATCAGAAAAACATAGTTTATCACAGATAAACTAAGTATTTTCTGATAAACTAAGTTTATCGAATATCTTGAGCATTGCACGAGAAAAACTAAGTTAATCAGTAAAAAAAAAAAAAAAAAAAACTTTAGAAATAAAAGATACTTAATCTAACTGTTTAGTATTTCGTGTATATATAATGTTTTAGATTTTTGTTATCCACCAGGACTAATTTGCAATTTTATTCAAATTGTGTTGCCTAGGTCTTGCTCTTTCATTTAACACCTCGCTTGTAAAAAAGCGTGCAGAAATGGCTGAGATACAACGCTCGAAAGACGCAAACCCCCAAAAGCAAAAGTTGCAGTTTTGGGATTTTTCAATGGGCATTGCAGTGTACTGGGACACGAACACGCGGACCACAATCAATATTGCAAGTAGGCTTTCTCGCTCATTCAGTCGGAAAACCACTTTGTGTAAAATCAATACACACGTATTATTGCGTATTATGTATATTTCGAAAACTTTCAAAATGGTCTGACTTGGCACAGTACTGATCGAAAAACATGCCGAGATACTTTTTGCGCCAGGTGTATTTGATAAACTAAGTTTATCTCAGAAAAATAGAGTTTTTCAACTGATAAACTTAGTTTTTCTCGCGCAATGCTCAAGATATTTGATAAATTTAGTTTATCAGCCGATGAACTTAGTTTATCAAGTGAAAAACTTAGTTTATCTCGCTCAATGCTCAAAATATTTGATAAACTTAGTTTATCTCAGAAAAACAGAGTTTATAAACTGATCAACTTAGTTTTTCTCGTGCAATGCTCAAGATATTTGACAAACTTAGTTTATCAGCTGATAAACTTAGTTTATCAATTGAATAACTTAGTTTATCTCGCGCAATGCTCAAAATATTTGATAAACTTAGTTTATCAGCTGATAAACTTAGTTTATCAGAAAAACATAGTGTATCTGTGATAAACTATGTTTTGCACGCGAAATGCTCAACATATTTGATAAACTAAGTTTTTCAAGCGATACAGCTTATTTTCACAAATCAAACAGAAAAACTGTATAACTGACAAACTATGTTTTTGCACGTGTCGTGCACTCAGCTCAAACTATTTGATAAACTAAAGTTATCTCAGAAAACAGAGTTTTTCAAATCCTGATAAACTGTAGAGTTTTCTTTCCTCACCATTGCTCAGATATTTGAAGTAAACTAGTTTTATCACGAGAAACATGAGTTTATCAAAAAACAGTTATCTGTAATAGAACTACTTGTTTTTTGCACGCGCAATGCTCAAATATTTGATAAACTAAGTGTTTTCAGTGTAAACTATTTTTTATTTCAACAGAAAAACTCTGTGTATCAACCGGACAAAACCCTAGTTTTTTGCAATACTCGCATGCTCTAAAATACACCTGCACATCAAAGTATCTCGCCGGCAAGTTTTTGTGATCAGTACTGTGCCAAAGCAGACAGAACCATTTTGAAAGTCTTCGAAATGTGCATTTTGTTGGCCCATAGGTCTTGCCTTGTCAATAACACTCGCCTTGTAAAAAAGCGTGCAGAATGTTGAGATACACGCTCGAAAGACGGCAAACACCCCCAAAAAAAGGCAAAAGTTGCAGTTTGGGATTTTTTCAATGGGCTTTACAGTGTAACTGGGACACGAACGCGGACCACAATCAATATTGCAAGGGAGGCTTCTCTCTTCTCCGGCTCCTATAAGTCGGAAAACCACTTTGTGTTATAATCTATACATCACGTATATTGCGTTGTACCACAATGTATATTTCGAAAACTTTCAAAAATGGTCTGACTTTGCACAGTACTGATCGAAAAAACATGCCGGATACTTTTTTTTTTTGGCGCCAGGTGATTTGATAAGACTAAACTTAGTTTTCCTCAGAAAAACAGAGTTTTTTATTTCAACTGATAAGACTAGTTTATTCCTCCGCGCACATGCTCAAGATATTGATAAATTAGTTTATCCACACGCCGCTGGACTTAGTTTTATGCAATGAAACCTTAGTTATCTATGCTCCCTCTCTCAATGTCTCAAAATATTTGATAAACTAGTTTATCTCCAGAAAACAGACGTTTTATAAACTGTAAACTTAGTTTTTCCTCGTGGCACTGCTCAAGATATTTGAATCAAACTTCTTTTATCAGCTTATAAACTTAGTTTAACAAATATATTTAAAAAAAATAAAAAAAATAAAAATATTTGATAAACTAGGTTATCAGCTTATAAACCTAGTTTATCAAAAACATAGTGTATCTGTGATAAACATTTTTTTGACGCGAAAATTTCTCATGCATATTTGATAAACTAGTTTTTTCAAAAGGCGATAAACTAAGTTGATCTGAAAACTCTGCTTATCTGACTTAAAAACTAGTGGTTTTCTGCAGATAACTTAATTTTTCAATTTAATAAGAGAGTTACAGACAACTAAGTTTTTCACCTTATTTATCGAATATGTTAAAAAGCGCGACATTTCGCGTGCAAAAACCTAGTTTTCACAGATAACCTAGTATTTTGTAAAGCTAAGTTTATCAAATTCTGAGCATTGCACGAGAAAAACGAAGTTAATCATTTGATAAACTCTGTTTTTCTGAGATAAACTAAGTTATCAAATATTACCTGTATCCTAGTGAAGTGGTCAAAGAAATACAATGATTCCTTCTGGAACCCCCACCACGTTCCTAGTTTGTTGTAATGCAACACGGATCTAAAAAACGAACATAATAACAATGTACTGCACTGAGTAATTGGAAGTACGCATCGAAAAATGCCGGGCATGTCTGGTAGCATGAGAGGATGATTCTTGCTGATCTCAGCCAGGTATCAAGAGTTTGGAAAAATGTGCACTTCTGTAGGTAAGCTATTTAATTTCATTTAATGACAATACTTTTAATACTGATATTTTAACCATAATATTAGGAATTATTACAATGTCCTTCATGCAAAAGTTAACAATTGAAGACTGCAGTGAGGGTGGCCTCATTTCCAGCATCCCCGATCATTAGGCTTGCAGGATTGTTGGGATTGACTCGGACAGTGTTGACATTTGAAGTACTTTCAGCATGGTCTCCGAGTTGGTAACTCGGGTTTTTATGTGCAATATCGTTTACATGTTAACGTCTTTTTACAATTTCGGTTTGGTCTTTTGATCACAGAGGGCTTTTTAACCCTCGCCTACCGAAGGGGGGGTGGTTACCACCCCTTCAGTTTTCCCTCTGCTTGCTACACCCCCGCATTTTTGGGGCCAAAATTGTTATGTAATTGTCACTTTACCTTTTCCGCTCCTTTTCATCGCAAAATAAAGCAATCCACCGTGATCAGGGTATAACAGGGTGATCCCAAGTGATGGATAGGGTTGGGTTGTAGGAGGGGTGTGGGGGGGGTGGGCAACCACCTCTCTCCTCTCGTGAGAAGTACCAACTAGCCTAGCACAACAGATATCGCAGACACTTCATTGTGTACCACAAGATAGCTAGTGTCTCTCCTCGTTCCATTGATACCAAAATGAGTATGCCACATGCCTAGCATCTAGACTATCACAATGACGTCGAATAAATTTCGTCATTCAGCAGAAACTGCAATTTCCATGAACCGCATAAGGGAAATTCAATTATTCACCAATATTTAGTAATATCAGATTTTTAATGGCGGTTTTGCCTGCTATTTGGATGGGAAACCTGATTAGTTATATAAGAAAAACATTTTTATAGTGCTATAAACATGTGTTGATTTGTGCTAAGAATTGCGAAATCTACATTCGCCACCCTATATCATTATTTTCGAGACTTTTCTCAACATATTACGTCATAATGTGGATTTTGTACGCTATTTTTCGGTACAATGGAAAGAAAAAACCTAAAGGCTATCCGTCTTGGTACCAAATTGACATGAATCGGGTGTTCAGTATGAAAATCACGGGGGGGGGGGGTGGTAACCAACCCCCCCGTTCGGGATGGGGGGGGTTTTGTTATCAAAAAATGTCCTCGGTAGACAGGGTTAATAAAACCACAATATTGCACTTTATATCTAATGTCTCGTGTATTATGGGCGGTAGAATTGTTAATAGCAGTCCATCGCTCGCCTTTCATCGATGGCGCCCTGGTTTTCGATTTCTTTGTGGATCTAGTGCCGTACATGAATTTGATTGCTCGGACCCAATACCAGTTCGTTTCCTTCCTCGCTACATCTAAAATCGGATTTCGCTCTCTATAACTTTCTTCTTTGCTCTTATATGCCTTAGGCGGCTCACCACGGGCCTTGAGCCATTCCGTGATAATCAAAAAATGTAATATTTCTAAATAAAACCTTAACATTTTTAAAAAAAACACATTAATATAATTTCATAATTGTTAGTTGACCCTAACAACATCGGTATGATACACCAAAAAATCAGATTCCAATATCATTAATTTTGAACAATGATATTGGCGGGGGTAAATTGGCGGCCATATGGGAACTCCATTGGCTGCAACAAGATATTATTAAAAATAATTTCCTTTTTGGATCCTTTCGCCAATGACAATACAAGCAGGAATATACACACAAATCAGATTCAGATCATTGTTTTGTGGCAAAGACATAAGAGTATCAGTTTTAAGTACATGCGCCATATGGAAAAGCAATATTTATATAGTAGAATTCCTTGACTCCTGAAAACAGTATATATAGTATATATAATTATAACATATATCACATGTAGACAAGCTCTTGTCTATTTTTTGCCGAGCTGAGGCATTAATATAATAATGGTGGCCCCCATTTTTTGGAAAAAATGGCCATTTATCTACGGGGCCGGCAACACAGGCCAATCCAGCTGGGGTCCCGGTTTGAAATAGTCATTAGGTCCATATTAAAGGCCACTAGTCAGGCGATTTCGTCAAATTAAACAAATCGCGCCCCAATATTTCATCAAAATCCATTTTTGCAACTGTTTGTATTGGAATGGTGTAGTAAAGACCCATTGTGGCCTAAGCTTAATACACCGGTATTTGTCAATAATGGGGCATTTTTTTGTGTTTATTTATAAAGTCAGGGACTTTTATTAGTAAAGCACAACGTCTAAATGACATCTTCAAGACCCTGCCCTTCGAGCTTTAAAATGCTTCAATGTCTATTTCACAAAAATCAGTATATAATATAATATATATATATATATAATATATAATATATATTATCTATACTATATATCCCCCATCGGCAGACAGTACCGTTTCGAACTTTGTGTTCTCATCAGTGCAGCACAGTGCTAAATGCAATCCACAAATGAAGTGAATCATGACCCGTTAAGCCACTGATCCATCCCATCACTCCGAAGCATTGTTTATGAATACAGATGTGCTGCAAACGCATGAGTGAGGGCTATGGGCAAAATATATACGGTCTAGAAGGTCTCAAATATATATATGTCTAGAAGTCCAAATATATAAATGGAATCAAAACCACATAAGGTTTTACATCGAGAAATTTCTCGTGAATAAATTGTGTTTGATTCGGCATTTAATATATTTGGACTTTCTATACTTAGACTACTCAAACCTACGCACCTCCCTTTAATACCTACTATATGAATATATACTAGATATATATATATAGTATATCCCTACCAACTTACGTACCTCACCCGACTGGAATTTTCCATGTTGATGGAACCTGACGAGTGAGATTTCGAGTATGGCGCCCCTAACCCTGACTTAGTAATTTTTTTGTACTTAGTCGTTTTTTGAACTCGCATTCAGCGAGACCGCTCCTCTTAAGTCAAACGGCCACTTCCAGGTGAATACCAAGGCTCGGTACGCTCTGACTCATTTTTGAAAATTCCACCTGTCGTGGCCTGGCTACGTACTTGCCGTGGCACGGCTAGTGACTTTTCACCTAAAGATCTAGGGCGACTGCCCGTCTGACAAGGAGCAGTCCTCTCTGGACTACGCCTCTTATAGTTATACGTTCTGGTCGTGGCCAGTGTTTCTATCCTTAGAGCAACTTCACAGCGATGGCCCAGTACTTAACCTGAACTGACTGGTGCCAGTTTTGCTGTCAAGAAACTGGTATGATACGCACTATCTAAAACATTAGATATGAACACTAAACACAAAATTCCTAAAGTTCGGTTTGCGGAAACCGGTAGGTGGCCGACATGTTATTAGAAACTAGCTTTTCTAATTCTTGGAGAGTTAATCGGTTAAACTCCCACACATTTTACCATGCTTTTAGCCGTATGTTCGGCCAACAGTACGACCCGTCACAAACCCTGACCTCTAACCGTTCACAACCTCATTAACCTGACCCGGGCAAGTGACCCTTGATCTTACCGTGCCACGGCAGGTTAAATTCCATCCGCTGAAATTTCCTGAAAAGAAAAGAAGCGAAAAATATAACTCCCCACCCTCGGGCATTTCCCTCCCCAAGGGAAGCGGGGAGGTCCAACAAAAGTATGACAAAAAAGAAGAGAACAAACATTACTTACCTTTACTGAGACTCGAACCTGGGAATTCGGTATTCCTCGCGGTCTTAGGTCCGTCGCCGTATCCATTACACGATCTGATACTTGCCTGAAAATGATTGCATTTTTAAATTTTTACCCCATTGGAATCCAAGCCCGGGCCCCGGCAGCGAAACTTTCTACCTAGCGGGCTCAAATGCATGTATGTTGTGTTCCGGTAAACTTTCTAGTGTTCTATCCCGACCTTTATGCGGTCGCAACCCCTGACCCTAACCCTAACCGCTTCAATTGCGGTAACTAAGGGGCGGTCGCACGCCTGTTAAGGCGCGTGCAGTTTTACCGTAATTTGGGCCTATAGGTCTGTTTATTAAACCTTTTGCTAATTTAGAGGGAATTTGTTTTGTTAATTTGTTCTGACAATTTGTAATGTATTGGATTTGTGGGCAGGGAAATTTGTTCTTACGGTCTTTTGAATTAAGGTCAACATCTGTTTATCCCACAGACGTTTTTTCTGATCAGATTTTTTGGTTGTTGCTGCTAGTAGTTACTGGCTTCACTTCTGTGGTATCAGCTGCAAAAGGCTGCAAGTCTTGTATTAGTAGCAGTAGTGTGTATTTGGAACTGTTGGTTAACGCAACGTCCCCCCTCGCATTGGGAACCTCATAAATCCTGGATAGGTATAGGGGCCCGGCCCATCAGTGCCTTCCGTGTACAGACCAAATACCGGTCGGATGAAGGCTCCTATGTGTGATTTTACTTGGCCAGGTTCTCGGCACGGAATTTAGCTGGACGCTTGTGTGTGACAGCACTGAAGGTTAGGTTCGGGCAGATCGGCGGCAACATCTTCTTTGCAGCATTGCCATGCATGGCATCAGCAAACTATCCTTGGGATGACAACGCGAGATTGATCCCTTCTGGGCAGAATAGCCTTGCCGTCAAAAATGATGGACGGGATGCTACCTGTGAAGTTGAAGTTGTGTAAGCATTGCCATGTCATGCCATCAGTCAAGACTATCGCTGGGGATGACACCGCGAGGTTGTCTCCCTTCTGGCAGGATATCCTTGCCTGATTGACGGATGACGACCGTTCCCTTTCCCCCGTCTCCTTTGGCCTTCTTGGCGTAGCCAAAGCAGGTGGTGAAGAGCGCCGGCTCCACTGAAGTTGATTGCCCGTTGTCTGCCCTCTACTCGGCTTCATATCCCGTCAGCAATACAGGCTGGGTGGGCCTGGCCCTTAGGTCTTCTTCTGCTTCTCTTGTTCTTCTCTCTCTAATTCTCGTTTCTCTTCCTCGCAGAATTCTCAGATCCCAAAATCTATCTCCTCCAAGATGCTCCTATCTTCCTCGGACTTGTTTGCCTCTTCTCCTCCTCCCGCATCCTCTTCCCGCATCTCTCAATACTCTCCGCCGCCATTCCTCATCAGAAGTGGTAGTTGCATCCACCCCTCCCTCCCACACGATCTCAGATAACTTTTTCTCAGAGCTTTCCATTGGCTAAACTGATACAGATCGCTGGCGTTCGCTCCCTTTATACCCTAGGCAGTTTCCCGCCACAATCATCACGTGCCGCCTATCACGTGACGGTATCACGTGAAGTTATCACGTGAGAAAGGTATGCGAAAAGAAAAAGAACCAATTGACTACCTCAGTGGGACTCAACGCTGGAATCCGAATCCTACGGGTGGTGTAGCGTCTGGTCTGGTCTTCGGTCCATCGCACTATCCATTGCGCCATCTGGTACTATGCACCTGAAAACTGATCGCAATTTGATATTTATACCTTGGAATCAAAGGACCGGTCACGTGATGGAACAGGGTCGGTCACGTGATTGAAACGGATCTTTCACGTCCAAAATTTCTCTTCGGCAGTGACTATTTCGCGGTGAATTCGCATACTGCCAAAGTCCACATTTGTTAAAAAAATGACTAGTCCCAGAGCGGGACGCATCTCCTCGGTCTTAAGCGGGAAATTGGGGCCCTAGATCCACATCCATATTAGGTGAAATAGTCCCGAGCAGTCGCTTCCTTGATTTTAATCTCGAAAATAGCCGCTACTAGATGCGTGTAACTGACTTAGTCTTTTCAAAGTCCCCTGCCGTTGCCCGACCACGTAGAGTATAAGACCCCTATAGTATAAGCGGTTCTGGACAGGAGGTGTGAAAAAATCGCGGCCACTTTAAGCCATCGCGAACACCACCTTCCACGACCACCTCCTCACTTAAACCACAAGACCGGCATGGACTGGGCGATCAGAACCAGGCATCCCCTTACTCTTGCATACAGTGATGTTTTTTTTTGCCAGTAGAAACCCTATTTTAGGTTGGTTTTGCGGAAACCGAGGTGGCCACATTTTTTTTTAGTAGCTCGGTGATTCCGCGGGCGAACAGAAGTGTGACGAATACCGCAACGATGCAAACCTTAGCCGGCCCACGGCAGGCAAAACCTTTTCAAACAGAAGGATCACGGCACTTCCCGCTGAACAAGAGTGTTCCGCTCTGACTAGTTTCATTTTTGAAAATCTTCCTGCCGTTTCCTGTCTACGGTCCTTGCCGTGGCCGGCGGCTGGGTGACTTTTCACTAAAAGAGCTAGGGCTACTTTCCGCTGCCCATGGATGCGGTCCGCTCTGGTCTTGGTTCATTTTTGAAAGCATCCTGCCAGGGCTGCAAAGTACTTGCCGTGGCCGCGGCTAGGTGACTTTTCACCACTCCAAAGTCTAGGGCGACTTCCCGCTGAACAGGGAAGCGTTCCGCTCTGGACTTAGTTCATTTAGTTGCCGTGGCCCTGCTAGGTGACTTTTCACAGCTCAAAGAGCTAGGCAACTTGCCCGCTTAACAAGGAATCTTTCGCTCTGGACTGTAGTTCATTTTTTAAATCCATCCTGCCGTGGCCTGGCACGTACTTGCCGTTGCCCGCTAGGTGCTTTCCACCAAAGACCTAGTCGACTTCCCGCTTAACAAGGAAGCGTTCCGCTCTGACTTAGTTCATTTTTAAAAAATTCATCGCGCCGTGGCCTGGCAAACGTATCTTACCGTGCCCGGCTATGTGACTTTTCCAAGCCCAAAGACCTAGGGCAAAAATACTTCCGCGCTTAACATGAAGTTCGTCCGTCTGGACTTAGTTTCAATTTGTGAAAATTCATCTGGCCCGTGCCCTGGCTACCGGACTTTTGCCGTGCCCCGCTAGTGGATTTTCCAGTGGCAGGCCAAACGGCATGTAAAGTAGGCGAGTTTTTGCACCAAAGCTGCCGGTAATCTAGCTGCAGTACTAGAAATCACTAAGTCACCTTTTCAAGTGGCAACGAACGGGAGACGCCATTCGGGGAGAATGTTTTCGGGAAACGAATTAGAGGATTAAAGGGATCTAAATGATAGGAGAAAAAGCCGGGAGGTGGTGTAAGGTAGGGTGGTGGGGCTTGGGGACAGAGTGAATGAGGCCAAGGAGGGGTAAATATGAACGATGGGAAGGTCAAGGAGGGCAAGTGCACGGGTAGCCGGGCCACGGCAGCAACATTTAGCCAGCCACAACGGAAAATCACGCTATTATTGTGGCCGGAGACTACCCATATGGGCTGCGCAAGAAATGTTGGCCTCACTGTTCGGTTCCCTGAAACCTATGTAATTATAAGGTGTGGTGTTCATATCTATTTATTTTAGAGTGTGCGTATCATGCCCGGTTCCTGACTGCAAACTCGCACAAGTCAGGCTTGAAGTACGAAACCATCGCTATGAAGTTGCTCTATGGATAGAAAATGGGCCGCGACCAGAACGTATACGTATAAAAGGGAAAAAAGGTAGTGGCTCTCAGACTTCACAATAGACTATTCCAGAGTTCAAAAAAAAATAAGTCCAGACGGACGTCGCTTCCTGGTCGGCGGTTAATCGCTCTAGATTATTAACCCAACTCTTGGTGAAAAGTCACCTAGCCGGGGCCACGGCAAGGGAGATTTTTCAAAATGAACTAGGTCTACCTCAGAGCGAGCCGCTTCCTTGGTCAGCGTTAAATCGTTCTAGATTATTAACTCAACTCTTGGGTGAAAAGTCACTTAGGCCGGGGCACGGCATGGAGATGAAACAATTGAGCCCGTCGGATAAATCCTGCTACACGATTGCGGGTGGAACGTTCGATTTTTCCAGTAGCCGACCACTTCATTGGTCAGCTAAAATCCCCCTAGCTATACTAAGCGACGTTAGTTAAATGTCACGTAGCCATTTTCGAAAAATAAACTAATCCTACGCGTACCGCTTCCGTGTCTTCACGCGGAAGTGGCCTCTGGAACGTAAGAGTTGTGGTGTCGCGGAAATCGTTCCGGGCCCTGTTATGGCTGGCTGGTTGGGCCGCGATGAAATACACTGAAATGGTCGGATTTTGCCCAAATTTGAAAGTGGGTAAAAGTGGTTTAGGGATTTTAGGGAATATATATATATATATACTATATATTATTATTCGAGAGAAATGTTCATAAGCGCGGACATAGCAAGGCAGAATTGTGCAAAGCATTTATTAGACAAGCTTTCGCAATTAAATGCCTTCATCAGGACTATGGAACAACATGTTTAATCAAATTGATTGCGCCTTGGTTTGTTTCTTGATCTAATGTTTTTCTGTGGTCTTTTGTTCCATAGTTCCTGATGAAGGCTTTTAATTGCCGCACGCTGTCTCAAATTGTTTGGCACATTCGGGGCTACTCCGCGTCATAAAAACATGTCTCTCGGAATATAATTTTCCAAAACACATGACATGTCCAAGAGTGTCAAAGGCCACAATTTCTCACGATATTTATATAAATTTCTGTTATGACGTCTCGTAGACAAGGCAGAAAATACCTCTTCAAACACAATAAATGAGCCTGTGCACAAGTGGTCGGAATGATATATATTTTAGATAGTAAATTACACACATATTTCGTATCATTGATACTTACGTTCAAAGAGTCTTGGAGTTTCACATATATGTCCTCACAGCGAAGACTCCAGAAATGACAGCAGCAAAGTCACCTAAATAATCCTCAGGCAATATATTCGCTGTGATCTTCCAAGTCCTGAAGGTAATCTCGTCCAGCAGCAGTTGAAGGCGGACCAAGGTTTTAAATAAGCCCCCTCGACGACACTAATATTCCACATATATACAGTCGCAAGATAATCACCACAACCAACGATTTCTATCTATCTGTCGCCCAATTTGAATCTTTTTGGTATTCCGCAGCACTTTCTGCTTCAAGACGAAGTAGAGAATTAATTATACGCACTCGCTCACGTGGAATTGAAAATAGAAATAAATCCTGCGATCTATGTGAAGGCAATAAATCTACCATTAATTGCAGATTAAAACTATAGCTATAGTTATACGCATACTGTATAGCTCCATATTACAACTTCTGGCCTCAGTCCTTCAGGCACACGTACACAATTTAACTAACTTCACACCTCTAGATTCCCCTTATCTAACAACAATCTTACATCATTCATCATGTCATCAAACATAACTATACCTACTGACCAATTGGAAATTCACTAATTACAATCACCTGATTACATCATTCGTATATATAGCCTATGGTCGGAATACCATTTCAACAATAACATGTTTTTGATCTCAATGGCATAAACAAGTTGACTCGTTGTCTAATTTTGCAATCTTGGGAATTCCGCTACTTCCTCTATTGTGCAATCTAACGGGTGCACCTTGCAAACAAACTAGGGACAATCCAGAAAGAAAAAAAAAAAGAATCCCTGCTCTCCTCTCTTTATAGTAAACAAAGTGTTTTTCCCCGTGAGAAATCTTTTTCTCCAATAAAATTCGAGAAATAATAATTTTTAAACAGTTTAATCAGAAAAATGGAGGCTATAACCTCCTCCCCCTTCAAAGAACAGTTTAATGAGATGAAAATTTTCCAAAATCTGGCTTTAATAGCCTTTTAGCATAGCAATTTCCACATGCAAAATTTTACACTTTTTATAATGTTCTGTATTGCTGCTTCAGTCTATCTTACAAGTTGTAATACTTAATTTCTGAACAAAATTTAGGCAGCTCTGGACAGGCATCTGCCAACGCTTTCTTTCCGTTGAGATGTCTTATGTCGCAGATTGATTCTTGTTAGAGTTAAACTACCACCCTGACAAGTCTCTGATTTTCGGTTTTTCCTCTTGTGATTTATCCCTACGGATTGTGATCCTGTACACTAGAACTGGGTGCAGTGTTGTACTCAAGTACACGTCAAAATTTTGACAAAAAAAAAAAGGACAAATAGTATGCAGACATTTTTTCTCAATTGTTGAGTGTTTTTTTCTGATTTTTGTCAAACTTCTTGAGCATAACATACACGATGATCTACATCATTTCATCTGCTTGCATGAGATCATCCTACCTCACTGGCAGCAACTGCCAACTTGAATTGTTCTGAAAGTCTGGCGCAATCAATAAGGCTGGCGCCTTCAGCAAATAACTTGATTTTCCAAACGCTTTTGGCATTGCTCTGACTGCACACAATTTTGCGTTTTCTTCAGAAGGTTGGTCAGCGGACAGCAATTTCTGAGAAATTTGACAGTATTTTCTGTAAGACCCGACATACCTAAGAATCTCTGAAATCCTTGTGCTCTGTGTGTGGTGGAATTTTCTCAATTGCTTCAACATTTGCAATTGCCTAATTTGTCCCTTGTCTACAATATGCCCTAAGTAGGTGACATTTGCCTGGAAAAATTCACCAGATTCACATTCAACCTGCCTGAAATAATTTCTTTCTCAAATGCAATTGATTTTACGTCTACCTTGTATTTTGATCACATAGTCAAGGTCTCCCACTTTGTTCCAATCTCATATGGTCGTCAGATACTGGCTTGGCAAATAACGCGCCAAGCCAGCTGGATAAATCTCTCAAAAACTCCACATCATGCTTCGTTATTAATGCATTAGCGGACATCCAGGTCAAGTAGCACACATTACGCGCGAACAACGCTCCTGGCATTTTATTATTATAATTCACCTACATACCTTTTAATACAGTACCTTTATAATCGTTATCGTTCGGATTTTTTAGGGCGGAGTATCTGTTATGCACTATAAGTGACAACGTACGTATACACTATGTAAATGCGTGATTGATGACATGCCCCGATGAAGAGATATTGCTAAAGGCAGTCGTGAGGGTGAAGTATTAAAGACTTTATAATGTCTTAGGCAAATAGATTGTTTCAAACTGGTACATAAAGTTAGCAAGTTGAGGCTTGTAGATGTCATGAATATTTTAATGTATTCATAGATGAAAATAGTGGGTCAGTGTGGGCCAGCCAGCATGAAATTTGTACATATTCTAAGAACCCTTGTTTTTGAGGGAGATAAGGTCAGATATTCAGTTCAGGGCGTCCTCTAGTTCTGGTTGACTATATTATATTTCAAATTACGTGGACTCCATACATAAATCCATAGGGAAGATGGTTCAATCCCCATCCCTGTGTAGACTCCTGGCTTTGTTGCATCATATCAAAACATAGGTTCCATGGTACGAATTTACTTTACAGAATCGGCTCAGACTGGGGAACCTGATGCATTAGTTCTAAGGGCAATGGGCTGTTAATGATAGAAGACTTGTCAAATCCGCTTTGTGCTAATCCTCTTATTCAAGTTTGGCCAACTTTTTATGGCAAATAAAAACTTAGTTATGTTATGTTTGTATTGATATAGAATGCATTATTTCTCAGTGTATCTTTTGATAAAGAATGAATTTTGTATCTGTCAAATGCAAGTTAAATAACAACAAATATATTTGCTTGCTGTTGTTTCATCCTGAGACTTCACATGAACATGAATCAACCTATCTTAGAGGTTAAACAATGTAGCTATGTCAACATTTATGTACTACTAACTACATTACTACACATTGTAATGAGTACCATAACTTTTCTACCTGTGTCATTAAAACAGAAACCTCTTACGCTTTCCATTGAATGGACTAACTAAAACTTTTAATGAGGTCTCACTTTTATAGAAATCTACTATAAGTTGTTGAGACTGTTCAATAGAGTTTGTACCTGTTTTTGGATCGATTGCTAGAACAAAAGAATCGAATCACGGTGTCCTGTACGCGTAATGCAGTCCATGTCAATTGTAATAGTGCGTGCAACCTGGGAATCATCTCGTTTGTAGGCAATCATGTGGTGGAACTAACAACGGTTACTGATTTGATCCGTTGAACAAAGTGGAGCATACGGTTGAGACATCACATGCACAACTCTATTGCCATCGAATGATTACGTAACTCCCTGGTTACTGGATCACGCACCTTTGGAAAGCTAGTACATTCATATATAGCTTATATTTGTGTGGGCATCATTTAGATCGTGGTGCAGGACTCAAAAGGCGTTATCCAGTTGACATAGTAAAGACATCCGGATTACACGTAACACTTCGCTGACGAATATAGCATTTGCGATTGACGGGCCTTGTGATCCACGCAATGAAGCGCAGCCATCCGTCCTATTCCTTATTGGAACAAATTCGACGACTGGTCGAATCGGCATATTTGGCATGCTTGTGACGAATAGAGGTCATATATGGCATAATAGGGCTGGGCGTGCATTGCCACGCGACAACTAAACCCAGTCCAATGAAACGGGGGGGGCAGTAAACCTTAAAGGAAATATGTCAAGATTTTTGTCAAGCTCAGTTTGACTTACATTCATAAAATATATGTAATCCATCACGCATTCCAACAAATACTACAATTGATGTAAATTAACAAAATAGAGGCATTTTAATTTTTGCTTTTTTGACATACGAAGAAAACGGGCGGATTTTTCGCCACGGCTCAATTGATCAAAAGCGCCCAACTCGTGCGTCAAAGTGAAGACCAAAACATCGTGTTGATCCGAATTGTTATTGCTGACACGTAATATTGATGGATTCATGAAGTAATAATAAAATTAGAAAAAAATAAAAAAGTTACAGAATGGACATATTTTGTTCATTTCGTTGTGTTTAAAATTATTGAAGTGGCAACACTGCGATATGAGGGTCACAACGGACGTTAATTATGGATGTTCATCACTTTGGACGCTCAACATTTGCCTGCGATGTGAGATGTGTCGGAATCGTTTTCGAGTAAGCTATGGGGCGGGAAATTAAAAGGGCAAAATACAAAATAGGTTGGACAATTCACACTTATTTTGATTTATATGTAATCTACGTGACTTAAAGCTTTCCATCCATAACAAATTTTCCAAATATTCAGAATATAAAAAATTTCATTAACTGAGTTTTCATCAATATGTTCTCTTGCAGCATCCTAAACATAAATCTCCCAGCTAAGAGGTTTTTCTTTTGTTGGATACGCTCACACTCGCACAAAGGCAAGTATAAGCAGCAGGGAATACAAATAATGGTGTACGCCTTTGACACCGACCATGCAGGTACACACTTATAGTCCTGGCAACAGATCGGGCTACAAATTCATTGATAACTAATATATATCAATCTTGTTTTATTAGATATATAACGTTTTTCAACGGCATCCCAGTTTTTTATGCTGATTCTAAATCCGATTGATGTAGAAACGTAAAAAAATAAAATGACCACCAAAACATAAAACATTCATCTCTTGTTCACTCGAAAGTTGTAATTTTTCAGTCTATCTCGTTAAAACATTCATTGTGACCAATTAACATATGATTCTGTAACCACGTATCAATGAAGTGCTCTGATCGTGATCATGTTTTAATATTATCCCTGGTGTTTTGGCATTCAAAGAATTACATTAAAACCATAAAAACTATTTTTAAAAAATATGATTAGAAATTCCTTCATTGTAGGAGCCAAGATGGCTTCCTTTACTCTAAGATGGCTATAATTGATAGCTGTGGCTAACCTAGAACTGCATCTGTGATGCACGTGATAAACTTAGTTTTTCACCAGAAAAACTATGTTTATCTCTGAAAAATAATGTTTTTGCACGCAATTTGAAAAAAACATATTTGAAAAATAAGTTTTTCAAACGATAAACTAAGTTTATCTGAAAACTCTGTTTATCTGAGTGAAAAACTATGTTTTTCGCAGATAAACTAAGTTTTTCAATTTAGTAAGCAGAGTTTCAGAAAAACTAAGTTTTTAACTTGATAAACTTAGTTTAACAATATCCCTGTTAATCTGTCAAAGTGAATACAAATGGTCACTTCTGGAACTCATCACTTTCTAGTTGTTGAATAGCAACACGGATCTAAAAACTGATCAAATAACAATGTATGCAGCTCAGTGTACCATAAAATAATTGGAAGGTGAGCCATCCGAAACATGCAGGGCAGGTCTGGTAGATATATATCATGTTGATTTATGCTGATCTCACCAGGGTACAAAGAGTTTGAAAATGGCACCTCCTGTAGGTTGCTAGTTTAATTAATTCAATGACAAGATTTGTAATACTGATATGTCTAACCATATCACTAAATATTGAATTTTGTCGAGAAATAAAATGCACGCCTTTTTGTGTTTATACCGTAATTATACCTCAGATCATGCCTGTGTCCATAGAAAGGTGAAATTGTCATTTGAGATCCATGCATGCACTTGCAGTGTTGAACATGTCAAGCCTGTCTTCTTGCATTTACCCTGACCTCTTCATCCCTTGGTACATCTACAATTGATGATTGTGCGATACGGTTCACCAGTAGATGGAACGCTCATCCACTTCATCTTCCATTTTACATTGGAAGTTTCGAAAGCCCATCCCTGGATGGATTTGACAACTCCGGTGCTTTGATAATTGGAACCCATATGACCGACCACGTATCATACTCACCACAAATGCTAGGCTAGTGCATCTGTTTTGGTGAAATGTTTTCCGAATTTAAGGCCTTCCAGTAATAACCTCTGTTTTTACTATTTATGCCTACATTAACGGATGTAATATGAACTAAAGCAAAGGTAAAATGGAGTCAATGAAAGACGTGAAATGGACTACTTGACTACCAGACATTTGGTCTTATAGTAATGTCTAAAAATCATAACATGTGCTTTTTCTCATTTAAATATCGTTTAGGAAGTTTACAATAGCACTTCAGTGCAAAAATACAATTGAAGACTACCATGGAGGTGGCTCATTTCCAGCAGTCCTGATCAGTAGGCTGGCTGGGCAGGATGTTGGGATGGACCTCGGGAAGTGTGGACATTTGAGTTCTTCTTCACTATGGTCTGCAATGTTGTCCTGTTTTTTATGTGCAATATCGTTTACATGTTCCTGTTAAACGTCTTTTTAACAATTTCTGTTTGGTCCTTTGATCACTAAGGTTATTTTAGCCCTCGTCTACCGAGGGGGGGGGAGGGTGGTTACCACCATCCTTCAGTCTTTTCCCCGGCTTGCTAAACCCACTTTTTTGGGCCAAATTATTAATGTAATTGTCAATTTACATTTTCCTCTCCTTTTCATCCAAATAACCATCGACCGGAGTACAGGTAAGATACAGGGTGATCCCAATTCAATTGAATGGGGGGTTAATGGTGGGGGTCGCACCACCCTCCCCCTCGGAATAAGTACCCACATGGCCTAGCACAACACAGGAATATCACAGACCCTTGTTTTGGTACATAGATAGCTATGTCCTCCCTCTTTCATTGATACCAAATGAGTACCAACATGCTCAGCATTACGTCACATTACTCATAGAACAATTTTCATAAAAACGTGAATAAGACTCCAATACTTTGTATATCGCAAGATATATACTTTTACCAATTTTGGTTAAATGTAAAATGCTTCAAATCTAATGACCACACTATTAGTAAGCTATTGTGGTGTTTTTACAAACCTCAATGATAAAATGAGTGTTGGTCCAAAGTTTTACTAGTTATTCATTTATTAATATAATATCTTCAATTTCCTATGCAAATAACGTAAAATATGGAGAGACACAGTGGAGTCAATAAAAACCCTACCTTCATAATAAAAATAATTAAAATAGTTTAAGATTTTTTGCCTCAAAATGTTTGCTTAGATTATAAAGAGGGGATAAATTGTCTTTCAGAAAACGTTTATTTGGTGTCATTTGGATCGGAGGACAAGTTATGCTTATTTTGCTGAGAGACCTAAAAATCCTTTTGGGGCCCGATTTGAGCCAAACAAATATTCATCGTTTTACATAGAGGACATGGTCTGAGCATAAAGGATTTGAGTAGAACCATTTAACACCAATTATTGTTAAACATAGAAGGTGGGAGAATTGAAGGATTATTATAACAATAATATCCCGGATATTACAAAAGAAATTGCTTAGTGAAAAAATGTGCAGTTTCCCAAATCAATAAATCCAAGATGCTGATGTAAGGCCACAGTTGACTTTTGGTTCAGCAGAATTAATGGTTTTAACCTACAACGAAACTTGGAGCCAAAGTGAAACCATAGAAGGTTTGTATTACCGCGTGAAAAAAATAATTGCAATTATTGAATTTTTAAAGGTTTTAATTCCCATTTATTTTAGCTCTATCCGCGATTTATGGAAGCTGATTATACTGTATTTGTTCAAAATATTAAATCTAGAGATGTAAAATCAAAAAATCTCTGAGCATTTCATTAGTTCATACTGAAACTTGATATGAAGTGATTTCAATAACTGACTCTTCTGATTTACATGGTAATTTAATTTAAAAAAAAAAAAATTTTACTATAATTTTCTACACGTCATAGTTTTTTTTTTCAAACTGATGGTTTTTTGTCAAGATGAAATCGATACCATCTGAAATTTTCATTTTGATTTTCGTTGCTATAATGTTGTTATGGGATACGTCGGTCTCAGTTTCTCCGCATTGTATTGCTGAAATCGGCCAAACAGAATTTTTTAATGTCTCCTCCGGAAAATCGACATAGTTTCTGAACCCAAGTCCGAAAGACGTCAAATAAAAATCTTCTAGAGCCTGTTTATTCATTTAAACAACGAAAGCAAACTTATGGAAATAACGTTAACCTTTGAAGAAAAAATTATTTCCCCTGAATGTAGGTTTTTATTGACTCAACACTTGTCTGTGTAAACATATGTGAAATATCGTCAGTTTTTGGCTATTGATGTTCACAAAACTTAAATTATAGAATAACTTTGTTTGTGTCCCAAAGTTCTAGTTGCTTCCTTTATACTATGTTAAGGGAAAAATCCCGTGTTGGCTACTGATAGTACAATGGCCTATTAGTGACCATCTCAAGGCATGTTTACTTAAACTTCCTGATAGGGGTTTCATGTTTTCCAAAATATTCATCTCGTTGTTTTAATACTAAGTGCACACATATAATTAGGTATATTTAAAAATTGCCACATTTTGGTTTTGAAGGAATGTTAAAAATTTAAAACGTAATATGGTTTCTCATGTTTAAAAGTAGGTCTAGTTGCTTCATTTATATTTTCAATTAAATTCCCCGATGCGTATAACACATTGTATTGGTAATTTTTCATTATGCTTTTATGCAGTCGTCATTTGTCACCACTTGGATTTTGAAGCATGTTAAACGTTTATAATAAATTATATTTAAATTTAATGTTACCATTACTGTCCCTAGAGGGAAAATGAATACCACCTGAACGATCACCACCGCAAAACAAAAATAATATGAGTTCCTTGTGTTCAAAGTAACATGTTTATTTATGTTTTGATTACATTACAATATTAAATAACATGGATCACATACCTTTGAAAAATATACATGATTTTAGAGTACGTTCTTACCATTATCATTTGTATTTTCATTCACTTTTCCTCATTGTGATACATAATGTAGGTAATATATAAATAGCAAGTTTTGGCGCTTGATAGTGCTTACAAGGGTCAATTATTAGCTGCCATCTTGGGTTAAGGGTCTAAAAATGAAAGTAATAGACAGAGCTCATGTCTAGTTTGCTTCATTTATATTTTCATTCAATTTTCTGATGCATATACAAATACTTGTTATTATGAAGAATCTCAAGTTTGGGCCATTGATAAATTTAGAGTGCTTAATACCGCAATGGACATGTTGCACACCATCTTGGATTTGAAACATGTAATCAAAGCAAAATGGTAGTTTTCGAGTGTCCAAAATGATAATTTATTATTTTGGGTAAAAATTTTCATAAAACTATAAAATTTTATTTTTATTAATTCAAATTTCCTAATGTGTATACATAAGAAGTAATAGGTGTATGAAAACATCACCAGATTAAGCATTGAAAGTGCTTACAGAAGCTATTATTATAGCCACCATTTGTGGATTTGAAGTTGTTTTCCTCAAAATGGTAATGAGTTCCCTTTGGTCCAAATTTACATCTAGTGTTTTTAATTGTTATCAAAACTGTCTTATTATGAACATAGATCTATGTGAAAACATACACAATTTTACGATTTAGCAGTGCTTACGGTGGCCCCATCTTGGATTCAAGCGCGTTAGCAAACAGAAATGTTTGGGAATTTATTCTTCTGTCAGAGTATTAAATGTAATGTTTTTCTGCCCCAAATGTTTAATCACTAGGTATTGTTTTCTTAAATTACTTTCTGTGAAAGCGCTTTTCGTTCGGCGGCCATATTGGCCGCCCACTTGGATTTGAAGTAATGTTAACAAAAAGAAATGTCAGATTGGTTCCTAGCACCCAAGATGTACCCACACCCATGAATTGATCCTATCACATCTTGATTAGTGTTTGCAAGCTTTATTCATAAACTAGCTTTTTGGCGGCCATTTTGGACGCCATCTTGGATTTGTTTAAATGTGATTGCCATATTGATTGAATTTGACTGTTTTGAACTCTTTGGTAATGAAAATATGGGATTGTCGTCAATTTGGATCCCATATTGCGTTCAGAATACTAATTATAATGGATTTATGTATTTTGGGCGCCATCTTGGAATTTGAACACACCCTAAACGTTTTTGGAAAAAATCCAGATCTTTTTTTCCAACAGGTTACAAAACCAATCACAATAATCAAGAGAATTTTGCTTTTAAAAACAGAAAAAAAACACAAATTACATAGTACCTACACTACCAGGCCAAATAGCGCACTACCTATCACACTTCGATGGTGATATTCCCCATAACAACTCCCCATTTCAACCCTAGGTGGAGAGAGGCAGCGAAGTAAGTGCCTTGGCCATGCACACACATTGGCCCCAGTGGGACTCAAACCCATAACCTTTAGATCACGACCGGTCAATGTATCCGTGTTTATCCATTAGTATGGGCGTGGGTGTTGGAATAGCAGTCATCGCCCTCCTTCATCGAATGCGGCCCTGTTCGATTTCTTGTGGAGCTTAGTGCCGTACCTTGAATTTGATTGCTGACTCATACCAGTTCGGTTTCCTCTACATCAAAAAAAATCATTTCTTCCATCTAACTTTTATTTGCTCTTATGGTTTTACTAGTTGTATCGTAACAGCAGTGATTAGGCCGCTCCACCACGGCGCCTTGAGCACTTCCGTGGATAGGTCGCCTCTTTCCACCAAAATTTCATATTTGCCTAAATAGTAATAATATTGGAGAAAAAAAATACATTAAGATTTTTATTATTTTGAATGAATTTGATTTTTTAGTTAAAATTTCATAAGACATAAAAAATCAATTCAGGATCATTATTTGAAATTAGATATGGGGCAAATTGGCGGCCATATTGCAAAAATTGGCTGCGAAGATATTATTAAAAATAATATCTTTTAGATTCTTCACCTGAAACATAGGAACTACCAAAAAAAAATCAAGTTTCATAGTCATGTTTTGTGCAAAGATATAAAATACATCATTTTAATTGTACATTGCCGCTGATATTGGAAAAAAAAATTGCATGGACATGAGGTCACATTTAGATTCACGGGACCCTGGAAAATAGGTGAAATACACAAGATCAAACTACTGTCAGTTATTATTGATGAGATGAAGCATTAAAAATAATAATGGAGGCCATTTTGAAAAACTGGCCCACTACTGCCACACAGGTCAAATCCAGCTGGATCCCGTTTTGAAATATAGGTATATACAAAAAAACAAAATCAATAAAATAACAAAATTTCTTCAAAAAATGTAACCAAATCGCGCCCCAATATTATCAAATTCCACTTTTGCCACTGTTGTATTGGAAATGGTTGTAGTAAAGACCCATGTATTGTGGCTAAGCTTAAAACCACCGTTATTGTGGCTAAGCTAACCCACCGTATTGTCCAGAAATGGCGATTTTGTAAATGTATTGTGTACTAATAAAAGTGGGAAGCGACTTTAGGTGGAAAGAAACAGTCGTAAAATGGCATTTCACAAGACCCGCTTAAAATGCGTCTGATTTTCACAAAGGAACAATTACTATAAAGGTGTTGATTGACCTAACACTAGCATTTCAAGCAAAAAATGGACAGTTTGAATTTGGAAAAAAATGGACTGAGTTATGGCTTTAAGTGGTGTACCAAATATCATACTTCTATCACAAAGGCCACGATTTTTTGCTAATCCTCTGGACTAATGATTAAAGGAATCAAAAATGAAAGATATTCAGTAGCCTTAATCAAGTTTTGCTGTCTGCTAAGAACGGACAAACTTTAAAATTTTCACACTGATAATGCATAATTAACATTTATTCGCAATATTTGACATTGTGTTTTCAGTTGAACATCCGGCTTTAGTATTTTTAGGGGCCTACCCTGTCTAAGTAGAAAGAATTATATAAACAAATAAAAAAACACATTGTACACGGCCTTGGTGGCCTGTTGTCACACTGACTGGATCCAGATTCCTACTAGTAAGTATAAAAACCACAAACACCCATTGTGGTCAGTGCAGTGGTTGACGATACTCAGAGCGTCAGCCTTGATCAAATTGCTTTGTGGGTTTTAATCTTCCCATTACAAAACTCCTACAATTTTTTTTTTTGCAAATGGAGAAAAAGTTTGACAGACGTACAAGGCGCTCTGCCTGAGTCGAACTTATTGAACTCAGTGGACGCATGGATAGCACAGGCCAGGTTGAAAATGAGACCTCAAATTAGGTGGCTGAATAGAGTGAATTCGTTGACATTTTTTAGTTTTAGGGAGGGGGGTATGCTCCACTCCTTTGTATATATGATGACTTTTACCAGATGCAGGGCATTCAGAGGTGTGAACACACATGAATGAAGTTGTAGAGTGCCTTGAACAAGGCTAATATTTCAGTGCCCTCTAGACTCTGGAGGCCTAGTGTCGATTCTGTCCCAGTTTCTGTCCAGTATTCTCCATAGATTTGCGGAATTAAACCTTTGTGATCAACGCAAGAAGCGCATCATCCGTCATCCAGACAGATTCGACCACTGATCAGAATCGGCATATGAAAGTTGGGCGCACACCACTAAATAAACGCTCAATTAAAATAACACAAAGGTACAACATCGCGCCCTTGAATTTGCCACCCCGCGAGGGACAATATTGAAAGTTTTTTGTTTTGATACCCATTTCCCGATAAACACAACTGAAACTTTTAAAGAATTAGCAATTTTTGATACAATTCTAGTACAGATTTTAAGACCGGAATTTGGAAGTCACTGTGCGCCGTTATAAATAGACTCAGTGATGGTGAGTGGGAATTCCCGTACAGAGCCGCGGCCGTTTAAATTGCCTTGCTTTAATCGGTAGTGCATAATTGTGCTCCTTCGGCAAACTCTATCATCAAATCGGTGTTATACAAAAATGACCCGGACATGAGAGATTCCAATGCAGGTCAACGAATCATTCAACGGTGGTGCAATGGGTAGCCTTGGACAGCGGCTAGGGTCGACCGAAACCCTCTACTTACAGTAGTAAATCGCAGTTCAGCCAACTCTGAATTTCCATTACATCTCTAAGTCCCACAAATACGGTTAAATTACACGGTCCGCAGTTGGAATCGAACCCATGACCTCTTGATTAACAAGACAACGCCTATAGACCACGCCACGAACTCGAGCTCGCAGAAAATGTTTTTGTAATACTTAAATAAAACATTAACAGAATATAGCGCAGCACATACCATAATCTTCCTTGATTGACGATGTTACCTGGGCGGCCCCGTACCGCTTATCCCCCCCCTTAACCCTGGGGCCTTACCTGGTACCAGGGGGCCTGGTACCTTGTCCGCAGCTATAAGTAGCGGTGACTCTGCGATTGAAAATGAGGTCAAGCGAGCCTCGTTTCAAAATGGATCCCGTTTGTACCGTTATTACATATACCAAAAAAAATACCTAGACCTGTGAGTTGATTCTTCAACTCCAACTGAAATTTGAGATGGAAAATATTGATATCAAACATATTATTCCCGACTTTAGAACGAATATTTGTCAAGTTTTATTAGTGATTACCATGCTAAACCTATGTAAAGGCAAAAACGACCTATCTTGGCCGCCCCCCCCCTGCTGGAGTGATTTTTCAGTGGTTGTGGGGGTGTGTTGGGCGCGCGGTCTATGCCGATGTTCGGCATGCTTGTGACGAATAGAGGTTTTACTCAAAAGCATCTCTTGGTTAATATAAGGCGGCATAATATAATCGGGCTGGGCGTACACTACGAAGTCCCTTGATTTAACACGCCGCGAATAAACTCTTTACTCGAGTTTCTTCGTCAATATGTCCTCTAGCAGCATTCTCTAAACCTAATCTCCAGCTAAGAGGTTTTTCTCTTTTGGTGGATATAACGCTCACACGCGCACAAGCAACGTGGTGACAGTATGAGTACAAATCAACTGGAGTGCGCTGTGTTCACCGACCATGCAGTCGCAACTTATATTCCTAGCTACAGATCGGGCTACATATTCATGCATGATAACGAATATATATCACCCTTTTTTCTTAGATATATACTTTTTCAACGGCATCTAGCCGAGTTTTTTATGCTGATTTCTAAATCCGATTGATGTCAGAGAGCATAACCTTGAGCATTTTTTGTCTAGAAACGTAAAAAATACAGGCATTTCGTGATCCACAGCCTCGCCCCGAGTTACCACCGTTCAGAAAAGTTTGAGATTTTTATATCATCTGAACCGTCCGGCTATTTTAATAGGTGTGTGCCCAATCTGACATGCAAATTCATTTGGTCCTCGGCAAGAAATTCCCGCATTTTGTATTTTTCTGTCCTTAAACAGAAATTACTTAACAGTGGAGATATGAATATTTGCTCGATAACCCAAATGCAAAAGCAGAATCAACAATCTGAAATTTTGGAAAAGCTTATTCTCAAGGATATCTAGCGCAAACATAAACAAAACACAAAGGGGTTAGAATCACACGAAATGCACCTTTAAATGAAATAAAACATTCATCTCTTGTTCACTTGAAAGTATTTTTTCGTCTGTCCTCGTAAAACAACCCTTCCATCTGTGACAATTTAACAAATGCTTCGTCATCAAATGATTCCAATATGGCGGTCATACAATGAAGTGTCCCTGATCCGTTATTCATACTTGTTATGTCTAGCTTCCTGGTGTTTTGGGCAGTCAATAATTAATTAAACCATAAACATCTTTAAAAAAATAGATTTAGAAAGTCCTTTATGTAGTATCCAAAGATGGCTTCCTTTACTCTAAGATGGCTATAACTGATAGCTGTGGCTAACCTAGAACTCTGCACAAATGTTTAATTATGCAAATGCAAATTGTGCTCCCTCAGGCGGAGTGCCATCCTCTGTCCATTGGCGTTTCTGGGCCAGACTCCCTCATCTTAATAGTTGCCGTGAGGGGGTTCGCCACTCTTCCCAGCACAGCGAGTCTGTTTTGCATTCCCAGCCTATGCCGGTACCCATTTATAAATCTCCTCCTGGGTGGAGGAGAGTCAAGCGAGTAACGTTGCCTTGCCCAGTGCACAACACATTGGCCGACAGCTGGGGCTCGAACCCCACAACCTTATGCTTGTGGGGCGAGCGCTGATCCACTGCCGCCAACAGTGCCCTCAAATTTTATTATATCCCGTAAGTTGAACCAGATCACTGTAAACACACAGTAGGAATTTAAGAGGAAATCGATACATAATAAAATGGCACCAGATTGATATCCAAAATGGCTGGAATGGCACTTAATACAAGCGGGCGAAAAAGACAGGTTGGTGGACCAAAATGCCTACATTCCACGGACTACAATACATTACGCTGTCATCGATCCATGTTTCGCGATTTTGCAGGGATCGTTGACCGTGAATGTATTGTATTACTGGAATTCGTCTATCTTGTTCCACCAACATGGGCGGGATATTGATACGGTCGCTAATCCCACTGGAAAGCTTAGACTTCAGGAAGCTAAAAATATCCTTTCCAAAAAAAAAATAAATCGTGTAATATAGCCGCTATAACCACCAAAACTACACCCTACAAAACTACCCCTACATATTTCGTATGCGATTGTACGCCCAAAAACACCAGCTGTTTGCTTCTCTGACCTTGGCGAATTCGGTGACGTAGGCGATTGGAGATGTTGAACGAGTGTTGTTCGCAATGCATCTTCCTGTAAACAAACCCCGAAAATCGCTGGGCAATAAGACACTTCCTCGTTGTAAAAAAATGCGAGTTCTTTACCTTGATGACTGATTCATTTAGAAAAATATTTTGACATACCATTATTCATTTTATGAAATTTAACGACAACAAGAGTTTTGATTTGTTCACAGAAACACTGAACTAGAATTTATTTTGAGTAATAGTCCAGGTCGATCCAATGCTCTTGAAACTGAAATCTTTTGCCCGGGCTGCTCTAAAAGTTTGGTGACTAGATTCAAGTAGGGAAACATCTTGTGCATCAGAAACTGATGTGGGAGTATTTTTTAACCGGATTGCGAAAAAATAGAAATCCCAGATGACTCCAAAATGGCGCCTATTTTGACTAACTAACCGATTTTAGCCGTAACTTTTGATGCAATCTTCATTGGAACGAATTGTGTGTCATCTAAATGAGAATTAAATTATCTACAAGCCTGATATCACAGTGTTAGTTTAAGAATTATTTAAGGTGCAAATTTTTAGGAAAAATCACATTTTTGTGGCATTTTTATTTAACCCAAAAAATTGAAATATTCGTCCTATGTTCCATTGTTATGGCCAGACCAAATCATCAATTAAGCCCAACTTTTTTCCTACAAATTAGACCTCACAATAACACCCGTTAGTCATATCAAAATTACAGTTATTGAGCTCTTTTCAGAAAGACTTTATTCTGTAACGAAGGTCTCAATCATTAAAACAGAGAAGTTGGTTTACTGTGCACTTTTGCTAAAGATCATAATTTTTTGATCATTCAGAAACTCATGAACGAAATCCCTCACTTGAAACTACAACATTTATACACTGTTAAATGTCTTAAAAAAAAAACGTTTTGTTTGGACTGTCCAGCCGGGACATTGAAAAAACGTGGCAAATAACTAACTGTAAAGGGAACCAAACAGGCAAAAACTTTAAAAAAATTTTAACTGTTGTGTTGGAGTCCTAGCTGCCAGTCAAACGACGTTATTTTCTAAACAATTTTTACCAGTGTAGGGTCATTTTTAAAATAACAATACAATTCTTATTTATATCTGATACATTTAATCGATTCAAGAATTTTTAGCACTAAATGCCTTTCAAACATTTTAAAAGCAAAATTCTTTAGGCAAGTATACAGTGTGATATCAGTTCTTTACTTTAGGAAATTATATAACCTTATGGTGTTTTAAAATTAGCATACCAGTATGAAGGAATTGGGTTGCAACCCCATTATTGTTTGCCATTTACTAATGAAACCATCTGTTTGGGAATTTGGTTAAAGTATACATTGCTATTTCCATTGATGACCTCTCTATCTATCTAACGGCCGCAGCCGATATGCTGTTCACCATGTAGCGCCAATAGTTTCGCTGGCTTGGGTTGTTGTGGTCGTAGGTATGGGTTTGTTGGTGTGGGGTTGCGCGCAGATGGACCGGCGGGATGTCTCGAAGCAATCACATCAATTAGTTAAAGGGGCGACGACCCCTGTTTTGACATGGTAAATTTCCACATTGACGTCCGAGACAACTTGGTCAATCGCACGATGACAGTGACCGCAAATCGTGCAGCGGCGTTGGGCAACAGAAGATGAAATTGGATGGATATCTCCATATCTCCTGGCTTTGGTCGTGTGCTTATGCCAGGATATGTTTTTGTACTCGCATAAGAAGGCTTGGTTAGGTGCCATCCAGTCTATCCTGTGCTCTTTCTCAATATGTCCAGGTTCGAATCCATATAACAGGATACTCTCTACACAGGCCTACAGAATTTCATCTTGGTTTAATTGGAGATACCAGAGTGCCATCAGTGGTTGTAGTTTATTGCATGCATTTCCAAGCTTTCCTTTTTGCGTGACAGAAGTCTTTCTTGCTGTCGGCAACATAGGACCCTAGATTCTTGACGTCCTTAACCTCTTTTGAGTTGCCTACCATCGTCTGCTGTGCAGAATAGGTTGATGTCGTCCTCCTCATGACAGTCATATATTCAGTCTTATTAGCATGTAGATTTAGGCCGACTTTGTCTGCCCATTGTTTCTTTCTCATGATGTTTGTAGATCTTGTGCACCACATATCAGATCATCTGTTGAGCTAGATCATCTGGCGTATGTCAAGGATCTGTTGAGATGCTGACCCATGTAACGTCTGGAACGCTTGGGTTTGATGGTTCGAGATCCTTTGTCGTTTCATGATTCAGACGCTGTCGGTATGTAATCACCACACTACCAGAGATGGTATCAAGAGTTCTCCTTGGAGGATTCCAGTAGTTGTTTAGGAACCTCCCTTTGTGGGCCCATCCATGTCTGCACAAAGCTATATGGGGTTATCATACATGATGGCAATTGCATGGAACAGTCTCATCTGGGACAACCGTAGTTTGGCGAAAATATGCAGCATTACATCCCTGTTACACTGTCGAAAGCCTTGGCAAAATCTACGAACCCAATTGAAGCTGTTCTCTTGGAATTCTCAACTCTTCTATTATCCTCTGAGGGCAAGTATCTGAGGTAGTGTTGATCTGCCTTTGTCGAAACCGTTCTGGTTTCCGTCTGAGACTGGAATCTATGTGATGATGATTCTGTTGAGCACATGGAGTTGGAGATCTTAGAGGCCAGTTGTTGGACAGTGTGAAATTCCTCTGTAGTTTGGGGTTGTTGGAGGTTGCCTTTCTTTGGGGGTAAGGAATGATGAATGAATGTTGAAAGGCAGCTGGTTGTTTCCCATGTAAGGTGTTGTTACAAATTCTAACAGTTGATCATAGAATATTGGTTCTTCCATACTACTGCAGAATGTTGTGCGGGACCAGGTGTCTTGGTGTTCTTCATTTCCTTCAGGCAGATCTGAAGCTCCTCCATAGTGAAAGTTCCAGTCTGTATGGGAAGGTTCTACTATCTGTGATGGAGAAAGGGTTCACCGGTTAGTGTTATTACCTGAACTAGGCTCCAAGTGAGAACTTAAGTGCTGAAACCCTGTGGTCCAAGGCGCTCTCAGTTGTTTCACCTTTGATACTTATAGATGGGATAGACCTTCTTATCGGTCAGCTCTTCCCTCAAGGCCTCCCAGGCATCAGCATGCTTGTTTCAAGATGTGGGGCTTCAGTGCTTCAGCCTGGACTTAACATGCTCCTAAAGCACCACATTGTAAGCGTCCTCAAGTGCATCCTTAGTCAGCATCAGGTTTCTGCTTGGAGCCTTCTGGGTGATTTAGTACGTGCTTCTTGAGATTGCAGAGACTTTCAGTGGGTTTTTCTCTGGCTTTGCTGACTTTTCGTTTTGAGGCAAAGGCAGTAGTCCTTCTTCTTTCTTTCTAGGTAGCAATCTCCAATGCCCATTTCTTTGGTTGGCTGAAGTGAAGACATTATATACTGCGCTGGAGTTCTTGTCTTCAAGCTCATACAATAGTGTTTGAACCTGTTATTACTGGCTACAGTAACTGCTCAACAAAGCTTTGTTCCCCCACTACCTTTCTCCAGTCTATTGTTTTCATGGAATCTCTGGGCAGGTGGGTTTACTCTGAACGAAACTTTATCTGGCTCCCCTGCAGATACCTACTGCCTATAAGTACATGAACATGCTCTACATGACATCACAACTATTAAAACCTTTAATGCCGATGAAATGACACGTTTTCGCTAAAATTACAAATTTTCTGATTTCAAGCCAACAACGAAGGTTTAACAGCCTATTCGAACCCACTGGAAGTTTTGTGTTAATAGATTTTGCTGCAGAAATCACGGTCCGAGAGTTTAGAAAAGTGTTTTGCTTATCGTTGCAACACCCTTTCGGGAGACTATGGTAACGTTTGCACGCTATTTACTTTCATTTAACATGTCTCTGGTAAGGACTTCCTGTGGTTGGATACATAATAAACTAAGAGTCAATCTTGTGGATTTACAAGTTTTGTTTGTACCGAATGTTTTGACCAATGCTTTAGATGTGATAGGCAACCTGGAATGACCATGTTTTACTTGTTTATTTTATTATTCCTAACCAAGACATAATTCATAAAAAAAATCAGTCTATAGATCCTCTGGTAAATGGTGCAGAAGAAACCTAAAAATTAACATTCGGGGGGGGGGGGGGGGAGGTAACTGGGTATGCTGGTCGGTGAACCACCCGGCGTTACAAAACGAGCGAGACCTGGACATGTCTCGAGACTTGCATATAGGGTAATCACTTCACCTATGTCTCTTTCAGTCTCACTAGGGGTATCAGAATTTTACTTTTCACATTTCAGGTAGATAAAATCGGCAGGAATCTGATTTTGATCTGAATTAATTTGAATCTGAATGATATGTTTGTATTGCATTTCATTCTCAAACAGAATAAAGGTTCCTAAAATAGCTCTAATTGAGTGTAAATCCTAGGTTAAAATTCCATTTGGCCCTGGGTCTCGGACAGATTGTCCATTTGAATAGGTCTGGTTTTCACATAGGGTTATCCGTTTGAACAGATCTGGTCTCGGATAGGGTACCTTTCATCCTTTTCTGGTCTCGCGTATAGGGTCACGGCCGTAACCCTTGTAACTCGGGTGGTTACCCAGGCTCCTGTACTGTTACCCCAGGTATAATATTGTCATTCTTTCCCGCAGTGTCACAGTTTCTGACACACACATACATAGACAATTAAGGAAATGGTAGGAAATAAATTCACTTAATAGGCAGTGTTAAACGTTATCCAAATGAAATGTTAAACTGCATATCAGCTGCAAGGAAGTTCTTGAGTATTTATGATAAATAAGCACATGCGTTTTATACGTGCCAAAGCTCATTGGGTTGAAGACGGGGAAAAGAGTAGTAGGGATTTTCTTAATTAAAACTTGTGTTGATGGTAATGATGGCAATTTCAGAACCTAAGATTTCTTATTCGAAGCTGGGTTTTTATATCAAAATTTGTATACATTGAACAATATTAATGAAAAAGTTGTATGACATGACTCGTCTTTTTTGCACAACCCCTTTCCTGAGCCAGATAGCAATAGTGTTTTTTAAAATGTAAGGTCGATTAACGATGGGGAATGTTGGAAAGCTTTCGGGTTAAGGCCTAATGATAATCTCGAGAACTGATTGGTTTTACCATCAGATTTTATAAATCTTTTTTTAAACTGAACTTAAGTGGTCCGCTCATCATGTAACGCTTACCTATTTTTTGATAACGTATCCTGTTCAGTTTCCAATAGAGAGATCAATTACACTCTTTGCCTAAAGGATAATCTTGATATATCTGGCAACCTGGAGGCCACTCACTCTTAACGAAGAATTGCAACCGTATGAAAACTTGTCCTTGGCGAGATTATACATCATGATCAGACCGGTGTAAAGAAACTGAGTGTCCCTCATAAGAGAATGTTCCTAGCTACCCTATCAAACATGTCCGGAATAGAACCGTGACCTTAAGACGAGGCCATTTGGGTAAGTATTGAAACAAAGGATGCATACAGCACTCAAATGGAGAACACAATAGCAGATGGTGGTAGAACATTCAGAAAGTGGTCCGGTGTATCAGGGAATCACACGGACACTGTATATTATGACACCGCTTCTTAAATGGTCGCTATATTGGCGAAAAGTTAGATTACTTTTGGACATCATAATTTACAGATCTGAGAAAACTATTATGTTTTTAACTTTGTTTATTGCCTTTGAAAAGCCTTTGATAACAATTAGTTGGAATTGTATAAATAACATCTCTAGTACAATTTGGTTTTGGCCCTGCTATTTCCAAGATGGCTTAATATTAATATAACGGAGCGAAAGTCTCATGCTTCAACATTTTTGAACGGTCTTCGTCAAGTTTGCGGTTTGTCGCCTTTCATTTTATATTTTTTGATATGTTTCAAACTTTTAACAATTCAATCCGTGATCAAAGAAAAATAAAAGGTATGAAAGCGTCCTTCTTGTATCGTGGTGATTTAAAAAAGATTTATGATATTAAAATAGTCAAGTATGCAGATGACACCATTAATAGGACGGTCCAAATGACCTGTACAGGAAACTTGTAGCGTATGGATAATTTTTCAGTATTTCGTGTATTTTCATGGTTTGCATATAGCTATATAAAAGTTGATTATAGCTAGGCGTTTAAAGTATCAAATGTTTTATTGAATAGACAGTCAATTTGGTCAAACGATTCCCATTTTTTATTTAGGTATGCATATCTTCCATGATATTAAACATAATATGATTGATGTTAACTTCAATAAGTGAATTGCGGATAAAAGAAAACCCTGCAATGTGGAAGATGAAGAAATCTACCCTGTTGGTAAGAATCACATTGATCAAAACTTTTCTGTGTCTAAACTTGTATATCCTTTTTCAGTATTTCCAATCCCTCCAGAGCAATTTTTAAAGAGTTGATAGTATTTTGTATAATTTCTTGAGGTATCAGATAAGATTTAGAGAATGACTATGATCCTAACCTGTTCAAAGGGAGTTACGTACGCCGGATTGCAGATCATTTTTAATGTTTTTAAAATGCTGGATCAAACGTTTTATGATAAATCCAACGATGCTAACTGGAAATTGCGTTCATAAATTCAATTCAGGCTTTGGCGATGATCTGCTATGTAAACATGAATTTCAGAACCGAGGGTTTTCCTTAGAACATTTAAGGAATCCTTTGGTAAAACTATTGTGTAAATATGGGATACTCTCTTTTAAGACCAGATAGACCATATCTCAATGAGATTGTGTAATCTTTTTATTAAAATTGATAACATTCTTCTGCCACACACTGGTTTAAAATACTTGGATTGCTGTTTAAAAAAGACATCATGTCGGATATGTGAATTTGTGAATTTAAAAAGCTGCAGGAGTATTCTCTACCAATATAAACTGGTTCCATTATTACAAACTCATATCTGCCATTCATAGAGAATGGAAAGAATATAGCATTAATTAACATGTTCCATGCTGGGGGACACTTTTGGTATTTTTTCTGGTGGCGACCAATTGTTGCTATAGTTGGGGAGAGAATAAAATAGTGCTTAAAAAAACCAGGTTTCCTCATATTAACCCCACTCCCCCAAACTCTCCTTTACTTCCATGTAGATCCGCCATATACTCACACCTATGAAACTTTCATTTCAAATTTCTCCACAGAATTTTGCTACAAATTTATTTTTGTTTAAAAATTGGCGCTATTCGACTAATATATTGACTACTTTGGGTGATGATATCGAGACTCTTGAGCACCTATTTTCTCCATTGTAGGATCGTCCAATCCTTTTGGATACAGGTGTTGTCGTGGATAAGAGAAAAAAAACCTCGATGTGACATTAGTTACAGTACGGCAAATATCTTTTTTTTGTTTTTAAAATGTAATCTTTCCCACTTGCAATATGTCATATGCTAGCCAACAATTCATATTAAGTGTAAATTTGAAAAATGCACTCCTAGATTTAAATACTTTTTTCTCCATAATATTGCTATGTTATGTCAAACGGAAGAAATAATTGCTTTAAAAACTACCAGTCGTTTAGCATAAATGGCAGTCTTTTAAATAGGGTCCAGGATAGCTTTTAACGCATTTGATGCAAATATTGTACGGCTAGGCGCACTTAGCCGAGGGCTGTTCGACTATATGAAGGATAATTTTTCGGTCATTCTGGGTATTTTTTTTGATTAATGGGAAAAGTGAGCTATGCATTTATTGTATTGTATACCATTGAAGAATCAAAGTGCTGGAAAATTTTAGATGCCAGGTGCCCAGAACCTGCACAAGTTTGGGGATGGGGCCTTTTCTTGGTGTGTGTGCCCCAGAAAAGGTGAGAATGGTCTTTTTTTAGGGACCACTTGTACTGCACAGCTATATATGGTTTAAACATTTTTATAGGTGCTTTCATGGGATTGATCAGGTTTGGCTGGTTTACCCCCCCCCCCCCACACCCATTCTCAAGCATGCAGGAAACCAATACATATGTCTGGTTTTGCCTGGCATTTTAGATTTTTCCATTAGGTGTTTTTTTAAGTGTTTTCTGCGCGCTTGGATTGTTTTGGGGATCGATTGATTGATTGATTGATTCATTCATTCATTCATTTCCTCCATTCACCACTGTACAATGTCATGTAATATCCTTTTTTTTCAAATTTCAGCTTTTGGTTCAAGGGATGTTTACTCTGTATAGGTTTTATAATGGCCTTAAAAAGCTAAAATCTCAAATAACTGCTTTATAACTTTGTTACTATACTTCTTGCTTTGTATAACATGCCTCCCGGTATTTTTATGGCATCTGCGTATGAAATATCAGGTCAATTTTTTTTTTTGTAAAATATCACTGCATTGAAATGCTAAAAAAACGCATTTTTAACCTAATTTTCTACCCTAGCACCCTTAACATCCTAAATTGGTATCATCTTGTAGAAACTTTTATTGGCTTTAAAATGACATAAACGCCCACTATTTTGGAGGTTGTACAAAATTATAACATAAAAACATGCTTTTCGGACAAAATCGCCGTTTTTTGGACGCCATCTTGGATTTTATTTTTTCGCAAGAGGCTTATTTAATCCAACATCACTTTTCATACACCCCAACATATACACTATGCATGTTATGGAGTCAAACATTTTAGAGCAGAGCTGTAGGTCGAACCTTTTTAAAGCGAGATACGGCTTGAGGTCCTGGACTATAAGGAGTATGATAATGAGTTCCCGTCAACTTTTTGTCAACGTAATTCTTGGCTCGTCGCCCTACTATGCGTGCCTGTTCTTGAATGTCACACCTGTCGATTGTCGACCCTTTGCATATATAATTATTGCGTCTAACATTTTTGCAAAAGAGCGGAAGCCAGTTTTTCTGCAAAGTTTCTGCCAATAGTTTTTGTACAACTGTTTTTTACACGCTTTGTCAGACTGGGCGAACCGGGTTTAAAAAAATAAGAATTGCAAACTACCCTCCCCAATGCCGTAAATTGTAACACGGGGAATCCCGGTGACGTAATTAGGAAATCTTTAGAAAACCATCCACGTCTTGAGAAATCCAATTACGTTTCTGATTTGTTCCTTAAAGTTATCTGCGATATTATAACATAATGGTAGAGAAACATGGATTTTGTCAAGCTAATGTTTAATACAGCATTCTTTCTCATGAACATAATGGAATTTTGTACAGGAAAACAGTTTCGTAGGCCTGGATTAAAGGCGGACTCAGAGATTTTCCCGAGCATTAGGCAAATTTTTAGCGTGCAATTTTGTTCCCTGCTTTTTAAAATTCCGTATGTGAATTGATTCAATCCTGAGGATTACTGTGGGTCCTCTCAACTTCCAGGCTCATTTTAAGGTAGAATACAGTGTGACTTGAAGACTTGAGTCATGAATGACGGTCATCTGTCCGTTTACGATAATTGTGGTGGCCCAGCGTAATGCAAATTTTGCTGTGTCTGTGAATTGGTTCTTGTTTTGTAGGTCTGTGGCAATCCTCAGGCAAAAGTACTTTGGGAAGACACGGCCAAGTCTGTCAAAACATTAGCATTTTTCTCTGCCAGGCAGAAATATTAATCCTGAATTGACCAACCCTCATGCAGTGGTACTCAGTTTTTAGTGTGTGTATACATCCCAGGATAAGCAGAAAAAAAAAAATCCATTGTTTCCACTTCTCATCTGTTACTGAATACTGGCTGCTGAGTTCAAGAGTCTCATATTTCCATGCTGGCCATGGTCAGTGCCATACATTACCACTACCTTGCACCACTAGTGAATAGTGACATCCCCTGCTTGCACTAAATGAGACTCGTCCTAACTTAAAGGTAGCTATGTAAACAGTTTTTCTGATTGGTTTGGTCAGATTGCAAAATTTTGCTTGACAATTAAACTGTAGAATGACTTCTATAGCCAATTATAACCAAAAAATACTTCCAATTTATAATATACAATTTGGGTACAGAATTACATTGTTTTGTATTGTATAATTAACACTGATTATAGCATGAACTCTTTCATTAAAGCATACTAATATTTTCATGTTTGGTAAAACAGGCACAACTTTTGTACAGAGTAATGTAGACAGATAATTACTACACAATAGTGATTTGGCCTTTGTACTGGATATATAATTCCCTTTAAAAATGGACGTATGGTAACCTAAGCTTGGTGTTCCATGCAATGCGAATTCTACTTCAAAATAATACCAGATTTATCAGAAAAGTAACATGAAACTGAATGTTCTTTGTTTCACAATAAAGGTTGAACTTTATGATTGATGCCTTAGCATAGATTCATTACATATAGTTGTTACAACACGCATTTTTTGTTCTTTCACAATTGTGCACAAAATGCAGACATTGTTCCTTTTAAGGACTCGTCTTGTTTTGGTTTTGTAATTATATATAGGCGTGCAAGTTACAGTTAATATAATATTCTTGAAAAGCATGAAGCATGTAGTTGAGGTCAAATTTTTGTAAGTTTCAAAGCAAATTTTTGGAAAACATTTGCATATTATTGTGTTAAACCTCATCGATCCGAACAATTTTTCTGTGTCTTGGCCATCCCCCTGCTCAGAAGCCGAGCCCCCCGCCAGAGCCCCCCCAAATGAACTGACCGCTTGTACAGCGTCTACGGAGAATGACCCAAATTTGCCCCTCAGAAAATTCCTTGTCACCCCTTTTGCCCCCCCCCATTTGCAAGTTCGGTTCGCCACTGGGTATGAGTGAGTGTGGGACATGCCCTGTCTTGCCACAACTTGGTTGTAAATCTATCAATGCCCAATGTGAATAGTTAACTTGAAGAATGTAATAAAGCCCTGAATTACAAATTCAACACGCACACTAAAGCGTTTTAATCTCTGTCTGGTCAGAACCGTAGTGGCCTTAATAACGGTTCTTTTTTTCCTTTCGAAATTTGCCGCTATGTGTCACAGATTTTTCGTGCATGTACTAAATGTTTTTGTTCCTATTTGTACCCCTTAGTACCACTGCTGGAGCAACAATCAACAAACAAGGATCTTGGGAATTCATTGAAGCAGCCAGACTTTTGAACCCATCTCTGGCTGGATCATATATTTGATAACACACAGTGTTTGGACACGATGAAGAAGAAGTACCCCCCCTTATCACAGTGTAATAGGCAAAGTGCATACGTCAACACTAATATAGGGGATTGGGCGAGCCGATCATACGTATGCCGCCGCAGGTTGTAACAGAGCTGCCCTTGATATGGGCGGAACAGAGTCTCTTGTCAATCATTCTGTTCTTCTCATATTTACTGCATAATGCAGGGGCAGCTCGAATCCTAATTGGCCGGAGCCTTCTTGGAATCGACCACTCCCGTTGTGTCATATCCCCAGCCATGAAGATTAAATCATGTGGTAAAATCAGTCTGGTCGGGGACCATTAAAAGCTGAACAAGAAGAACCAAACAACGTCTCTCTATTTCTGTCTACTCGTGTGCGGTTTGAACCCATGCAAGAGTAATGGAAAAACATAACCAGATACAAACAGCATGAAAATTACACTACAAAAAACATTATTCAGAGTACATAAAGGAATAACACAATTAAAAGAGAATACCAAGGTAAAAATTCCAGTTGATCCCAGGTGAACTGGTTTAAACTGGACCAGTTGACATCCAGGTCTCACAGTTGAATATACAGTTGAATCAGTTGATTGCGTGACGGAAAATGGAACATTTGTCAACGAGGTTTTTCTGACCAGTTGTTGAACTCAGTATAACCAGTTACAAACAGTAAAAAACAGTTTGAACCAGTTAGTTCCGTCATGGAAAATGGAAACAAATTTCAAAAATGGATCAACTGGAATTTTGACATGGGTAATGCGCCCAAAATATTGATAACGGTATAAGCCGGAATATAGGCTACACATGCTGCTGGCCCATTTGCCATTGTTTTTTGGTAATAACTGCCACTGATTTATAGCTGAAGTCGTAGTTAGAGTTGGTGTTTTTTATTATATTGGTGTTTTAAAAAGCATTTTGACAAGCAAAGTCACAAAGTTGAAACACTGTGAAATTGTGAATAACCGAGATGCAATATCACGCCTCCTAAAAGTTTTGTAGGCTGATTAGGACTGAGTTTATATTAACACCACAGTACAGATTGTTTGGTTTCTGAAACGTTGTAAGCCAAAAAAACAAATTTTTTTAGCTGTAGAAATAGGAAATGGACCTTAACTAAAAGCAAACATCCCTCCTCCATATTTTGACCCCATCCCTTCTCCTCCCCTTTAACTTGAGCTAGGGTGCAGACTCATGTTTCTTTATTTTTGATTATGAACAATAAATATACTTATTTTCAAATCAGCCAAAAACTGGTGTTTTCTAAACAGCAAAAATAATGCCTTTGCTGTTAACAATTGTGTACTGTTGCGAAAACAAAATGGGGTTTTTACAGTTCATGATTTCTACATTTTCTTTTTACATGACGATGGCCGATCCGCGCAAGAATGGCACAGATCTTACCAGAAGTGGTCAATAATTTGGTATCTGACGATTACATAAAGTACTATTTTTATCATTTACCCTGTTGAATCTTAGCGCTAAATAAGTTGCATGTTATGTGCTAAAATATGTCCATTTTGGTTCGACCAATATTAAATTTACGAAGATTTCTATATGTGCTTACGAAAATCACGTTTTTAGCTCAAAACATTGAAAGGAAGTGAAATAGTAATCGTCGAAAACTTTACATACGTGGTTTTTTTAGGTCAGTTCATACACTCAAGATGAAAAACTAAGTTTCGGTGACGCAATCAAATTTTTCAAGGAGTTTTTGCTAATTGTCTGATTAGGAATACGTCTTCTCCCTGATACTAAAAAAATTAAATCGCCCACGGCTTCATTAGAATATTAGGTTGAGTCCCTAGGAACCCCCACCCCCTTGGGCACTAACGGAGTGAAAAAAATCAAGATATTTTACTAATTAAGAAATAAGTACTTAAATATTGGGATTTTATTGCTTAGATATATACCTTTAGGAGGACATTAATAATAAAATAATTTTAATCAAATAAAACCTTTTATATGCTGATTTAGCATCAATTTTACTTGGTCATGACGTGCTCTTAACTGGTAAGTTATGGGAAAACCAAGGGTGATTTAAAGTTTTGAGAATAATACAAGATGGTATAAATGTGGCTATGATTTGCCAAATGGTTATTTTAATTG